>MJUU01043267.1:333934-348851 GCA_002080025.1 Modiolus philippinarum
AATACCACAAAATTGTAAACTGTTTTAGTCTCCAGGAAAAGAATCGTGCTAAATTGCATCAAAGTTGAATAGCCCATCAGTTCAATAAAGAAATGTAGCCATTCTTTTGACAGAGCTTTCGTCTAAGTAAACGTTGACATGGGAGTTTCCCGTACGTAATTATTCTTTTGCAATCGTTTAATAGTTAAAACTTATTCGATATCATTTTTTATTTATGCATATTTATTACCAAACTAGATGGTGTTGTCATGCAGAAACGACAGCTATCCCTCACTTTGCAAGTACAAGTCAAAGCTTTTTTGTATTCAAATTACTTGGTATTATTTCACTTTAAAATATTCAAACTGTATTGTTTGAAGGGTTGAATTTAAAAAATACACCCTGTCTTTGACAGTTTCAGGAAATTTACCAAAATTGGAACCCAGTTTTTTACAACCAAATTATTGAAACTGACCGATTTCAATAAAACATATTTGAGGGTTGCATTTTTTTTAATAAAATCAGAATGAAAAAAGTTTTACTATCCAAAAATGATTTATATCACTTAAACTGATTGCTTAGTAGATTTTCGAAAATTCCCTATCTGCATGTGTGAGTTCCCGAAATCCCATCGATATATCCTCCACGGTTGAAGATAAAGGAGGCAGGATAAAACGCTAGATTACGTCTTTTTTTATTTGTGTCTCGAATTGATCGAAAATGGCCATCTATATATCCTCCACGGTTGAAGATAAAGGAGGCAGGATAAAACGCTAGATTACGTCTTTTTTTGACTTGCGTCTCGAATTGATCGAAAATGGTCATCTCAAAACTAAAAGCTACGACATTTTCCTGTGAATTTCCACCTGCTTTGTCTTTTAGCTCTTGATAATTCTGTTCGGTATAAGTTTGTAATTACCCCTATCTAACCAACATATTTATCGAAGATTCATTAAAATGACATTGTTTGAACATATCCCACACCATTTCACCATCTATTTTGATTTTATTTAAAAAAGAACCTAAGGTTCTCCATATTCGCTAGCCAAGGGTCATCTCTTCAAGAGGATCGTAACCCTTGGCTAGCGAATATGGTCTTTCTCATCAAGTCTTTTTCTATTAAAAACATCACTAATTGAAAAAAAATTAAACAAACACATCACTAGCAACTTGGGATATTTCAACTGTAATTTCATCTTATTTGATTTTTAGAATTTCAGAGATGAACAAATAAAGGGGATATCTTCTTGATTTATATCCAACAGTCGTGATTTCTACCTAAACTTTAAATTAAAATGCAGATAAATGGTACACTTATTTAATACCTCTTGTGGTTTGAAAACGGTTCTGAAATCCAACCGTCATTTGAAACGAATGTTTGCACATATCTGCATTAAGGTTATACCTGTAAATGAACTACCAAAATTGATTTGTTTTAACTTATCAGTAACCCGCCCTTAAACAACGTTTAAAATTAAATATAAACAGATGTAATGAAACCCCTAAAATTACTAAAAATTACAATAACAGACCAAATCCTTAGGGGAACTGCACACAGATACATGTACACAACGACATGCACTCAGTAGGATTAAACCGATATATGGATACTCAAAACTTTTTTGTTTTTTTTTTAATCACATAAATTGTTTTCCATTTCATTTATGTTATATATACATGGGCATGGTCTTTATCGTTGGCCATACTGTAAAATCAAAGGAAATCGAAAGCCCACTTGTTTTCAAAGATTTAAAAGCGCAAGGGATACTATTTTTTTTTTCGTCGATGGTGCTAGTGAACATAGCAAAGACAACAACTAAATCTAAAGTACCCCAGGGCATCTTTGCCTTGATCTTAAAGAGATAAGTGTCACATGCAAAGATCAGAAGGTCAAAAAAGAACATTAGCACTGTAAAAAGATAACCTTTTCACAACCGGCATTGATACATTGCTTCTGCGGGTATATCAACAAAAATAAAATAGCTAATGTCAACCTTTGTTGCAAATGAAGAAAGTTGATTATACTTGCAAAGGAGGAGGCTGGAAAATCGTCTATGGCAGAAATATTCTAGCCATATGGATTGTAATGTATCTTCAATATACCCAAAATAATTTCAAAGTGCATTTCTATACATTTTTTATTGAAGGCAACTTTGTATCTTTAATATACCAATGATAATTGCAATGATGATTTCTGTAAGCAAATTTGCATCGGCGCTAATGAAAATATTTTCCATTTACTTACCTTGTTATGACTGCTGCCGTGTATGGCAGCAATAAGTTTAACCTCTGGTGGAGATCTTTTGCTATATTTTCTACTACCTTCTTTATGAATGGCTCCAGCCTCCACCAATTTTCTCCATGTTGTCTTAGGTAGCCTCATCCATCCGATGTCCTGTGTAAGACAGCTTGGTGTGGGAAGCGTCCTTAAACACACGTTCTATCCACTTCCATCGCTTTTTAAAATGCATTGTGGTCATATTTTGTTGGTTGTATTTAGCCAGTAGGTCTTAGTGTTGATAATTCTAAGCCAGACAATTTGTAACATATGCTTCATATATTTAATGTGTACTGCAAACGATTTATATTTGTCAAGTTCGTCCATTCTTTCCCAGATTTGATCAAGAGAGTGAAAAGTAAGAACCCTTTCTTTATTCTGCAATACCGACTGGACTTTCACACAATCTTAAGTAATATGTTGCGTGCTTTGCTACTGGCTCCATCTTCGTTTCTTACCGTAATAACAAGATATTTGAAGCTGTAAGTTGTAAGTAGCTTCTTATTGTAAACTTCAGTAAGAGTACATTTTTTGCAATACTAGCAGTGTTCAATATCATATTTTCTGTTTGCTTTATATTTCTATATGTGTTGGTGAGTTAATATATGTGATGCAATGTCGTCAGCAAAATCAAGATCTTCTCTGACAGTATTGATCTTCAATCTGTTTCCTATTTTTCTGTTATTTGTCGTTGTTATTGTTTTATTATCCAGTCGATACCTGTGTTGCACAAAACGGCATAACGCATTCCTCTACGAAGATCCATTTTATTTTGAACATGATTTTGCTGCTCTGTTTGCGTCATGTGAAATCATTGTGGAAACTTTTGATAATGTTAATCAATTTTCTTGGAATTCCATATGATTATAATATCTTTCAAAGAGTTCCTCTATGTATTCCGTCGAATGTTTTTTTTCTTGAAAAAATTCACGAAACTGAAATATAGTTCTCTATTTATCACTCATTGCGCTAATCAATAAAATTACACAGAGCAAGTACTTAGTCTTGCAGCCTTTGCCTTTCTGTTCTCCTAAACATCTAACGACTGCTGTTGAAATTTTTTATAATGACTTTGGCAACGAACTTTGTTGTAGAAAGGAGTGTGATACCACGCCAGTTTTTGCAATTGTTTAAGGCTCCTTAATTTGATATCTTGGATACATTTTGGAGCAGTCATCGGGTATCTTACTATTATTCCAGACATAGTAAAATAACGGTTGCAAAATTAGAGCTGAAACAGCAGAATGGTAAACAACTCTGAACTCATATTATTTCTTGAGGAGCGTTATGTATCTATTATTTTCTTAAAGTTAATAAACTTGTTTTCTATTCCACATCATTTTCTGCTTTGTATTTTAAGTACAGTGGGGAAGTTCTGTTTAGTACTTCCTAAAAGTGTCTTGCCAGTCTTGAATCGTGCTAACTTCCTGTGGTTGGTAATTCTCCACGTAACTAGGGTGTATGTATATCGTATGTATAAACCAAAATCACTAGTTTTGTTAGTTTAAAAGTTATCCCTGTTCTCTGCTTTAACTTCTATACTTGCCTAGAAATACCTTGCAGATATAATTTTTTGTCATTCCGTGTGAGTTTCTTGCTTTTTGTGTCAGTTGTTCTGCATTCAACTTGATATCTAATTTTTGTGATTTTGCATCATATTTCTATCTTTTTTTGCACCTTTGTTGTCGTTTCTCTATTTAACCGATGAATGTGGGATCGCCAACGAACATCAAATTAACTGGCAAAGTGTTCTTACAATCTCAAAGCTTCAAAACTGTTTTTCAACTGGATGACAAATGTTTCAATGCTTTTAGATCTCGAGTTCGTCAGGGTCAATATGTTTGTTAGTGGAAGACGTTTTACCTCTACTCGCCAACTTGACATTACAAGGTGATCGTCGCTAACTCCTTGGACTTTAACATCCTCAATTTCCACTTATCATGATATGATCCCTCCCACTTGGTTCCAAGTTCCAAGCCAGTTTGTGTGCTAATGGACGGGGAAATAGTGTACCTCAAATTACTTATTTGTCGACTAACCTTTCACCATTGTTGTTTAGATGTCCACACCAATTCCCTATTACCTGTTCCATTCCCAAATTTTCATATCAGACTTTTGCATTTTTATCATCCATGACAATTAAAATTTCGAGTCCATGACATAACATTATCTCTGCCTGTAATTGGGTAATTGATGAAAGGTGTCTTTGATATAACCATCCTTGTCATTTGTGGGATCATAAAATTGGACTATAATCATGCTGCTGTGACTACCTGTGGTCAATAGACTGCTGTTTGTTTGCTTCCATTCCACAAGTTTCTTTTTCATTCATTTCTTTACCATTAAACTACTTTGTTCAAGCAATTTCAGGCGTCTGTTGTAATCCTTCTAGATCCTTTACATTTGTCGTAGTGTACGTATGTGTAGGTTGTATTTTCTTATACTCGCCTTTTTCCTGTCCTATTTTGCCTATTTCGTATATGTTACATTCATTCCAGAATCCTTTCTGGATTCAAATTTCACGGCAAGTACTTCTGCCTTGCTGAAATCTTCCTAACAGCTTTTGTCAGAGTACTTATATGTTTTTTTTTGCTATTTTTCAATGAACTCTGTAGAACCATAATCAAAACGATAATGCTTAAATTTCACACCATCCATTCTACATTCACTAGACATTTCAAGTCACGTGGACTTAGATCTGAAAATGAACACTTTTTATATACCATCGATTGCTCTAGTGATAGTTTGATTTCATTTTACTTCAATGGTTTAAAAGTTTTAATAGGGTTGTTCTCCACTTACAGTCACGTTTTTTTCCGGATATTGAGGACCTACATCATTTGATTAAAATCAGTTCCATATAGTTCCAGACCTGATGATGAAAATGTTTCTTTTAGTGGTTTCAGGGAAGATGATCAAAATATGATTTTCACATAAGGTTCAATATTCCGTGCTGGTGTCATATTTTTGTAGGATCCGAACAAAACGAGCAATATTTGTAAAAGACTCATCATATATCATTCCTGGGTATTTTGTCATCTTGTATAGTTTTGCTAAAGAGGTACGGCCACTTTCCCGTGAATTTATTTCCTTCAGCATGCTGATTTTGCGAAAACATCAAATTATCTCCAAATTGTTTTGAAAGCTCGCACTATTATTACAAAACAAATTCAAATGCATTTTCATACTTTTAGATTAAAGAATCGGTCACTGAAATTGCCACTTGATGACAATTTTGACAGATTTTCACAATTTTAGTAGGTTTTTGTTAAAATTCTTTGTACAGCACCTCCAGAACCAAACTAATCTAACTGCAATTTTGAAGGGTAAATATCTATACACTGAACAGCAAAAAATGGTTTTGGTTTCCGGTGTCCTTCGAGTAGTTCCATCTTCCCAAACACTATTAAATGGCTTAAATTGACATAAAAGGGTGTTTACAGCTAATAGCTACTAGTATTTGAAAGTGCTAATTGAAGATTTTGGAATATATATATATATATAGTGTCATTGATATTTCTATTTGACAATGTCATTTTTAGAAATTAAATTAAAATAGTCCATGTTATTTTTCTTTTTTCTTTATTGACCTTTATTGGCCGATTGCACAGCAATGCGTCAAATCAAATAATTTATATTCCTTTTTGGTATAAAAAAACTCTATTTATTTAAAGTTTATTCCATTTAAATGAAAAGTAAATATACTATCAATAACCAAATGACTAAATCAACCTATATTGTTCCATTTCTTATATAAATACACATCAACCCACTCAACGCTATTTGAATAATGATAAACTATCAATATTGGGACAATCTGTCGATTTGAAGAACTTCTGAAGTTTTGTGAATGAACGTTTTTGGTGATGTCATATATTTGATATAGATATAAATTATATCTGTCTGCTTAAGGTCTCATGATAACGCGGTCACTTGTGTCACACTGGGCCACATCCTCACTTCAAAATGTTTATCAATGATAAAGTACGTACGAGATGAAAGGAATTTCGTGGGTGTCTTCAGTTCTTTTCGTTCCTTTGTTTCGATTAAAACAATATTCAACAAGTTAACGTTTTGCACGAAACGGCTGAAAAGCCGATAAAGAAGGACAAAAACGCTGCAATAAAAAAGTTACTAAGATTTATACACTAACTAAATTGAACTCGGCCAGCTATCGACATGCTCATGTCCGTGGTGAATGGATTAACAAGTTCCCCTTGTCGAAACTATCAACTGTAATGTTGAAAACCCAGTAAATTTGTGCTTTATGATTTGAGCAAAATAGATTAAGGTAGAACAAAACCCTAACAAAATACAAGTAACTTTAGAAATCGTTGTACAAAGCTAAACTCTCAACAGACTACATAAAATCCTAAACTGAGACTAGATTTATTCTGCTAGCACAACCCATCAAGTTAAGAAACTTTTTTCAGATCTAAGGTCAGTTACAGATTTTGTAGATCTAAGGTCAGTTACGTCATCAGTGATATATGAAATGTATATTTCATAGACTCAACCAAATAAACAGTGTCTTAAAGAAATATCCAGAGACCCTATAAAATTTGGACTTCCTTAGTCTTTAGTTTTGAATTATAGTTATATTTAAAACGGTACACCACCTCAGTTGAATATTTGAGGGTTATCAGTTTCTTTTATCCTTACAAAAAGGTTAGAGAGATAGATTAATTATGTCATTTATCATGTCTTGACGTTCACTGACATTGTAGATTGTAACTGGTTCAATCCTTTCAGAGTATCTAACATAACGATTTCTAAAGTATATCCTTCTTAATGCTTTATGTCCTCTGAATGTTTGTTTGTAAAAGCATTATGTTACAGTGGGCTTAATTTCGTGTGTGTGAGAAAATAGATTTCATGGTTAGACTAAAGTATGACAACTAAAGGAAAGGGACCGAGGGTATGGTCTTTTATCCTGGCTTCTCTTTTCCATCGTTAGAATTGCATATCCACATGATATGACGAGGGTTGAGACCAGAATGGGAAGCTCAGTCGTGTGTGCAATTAGAATGAAAGAACAACAATTTTCATTAATTTTCTGTTCGGTAATGTGTTTATAACCCCCATTTGAGATAGAGAAACAATTCAAATTTAGACCTTTTGTTATCGGCGTTGAGACATAGCAAGGAAATCATGGATCCACAGGCGATGGTTTAAACCTTTTGAACTGATTGATGGTGTGTTTCCACAGGGTTCTTTTGCCTCTGTTTCCCATATACACAATATATATATGCCGTTGTTTCCGATTGTTCATTCAGTTGGACGTCACGAGTTTCATGAAGTCATACAGGTATTGAAGAAATTATACTGACGCATTTTGAGCTCCCAATTTTTCTTTCAATGAATGATGGACCTTATATGCTTAACTTATATTCTAATTCTAGCTTTGCCATATCAATGATAACTGTTTTGAGCTCTTCTTGATCGCATGCTACACTTGTCTTATATAAAAGAAGTCCAGCTGTTTATGATTTTCATAAGAATTTTATATCTTACGCCACAACATGTACACATATACCCGATACAGCACAAAAATAGATATGAAGAACTTCAACATTTAAAATTCCTACCAAAAAACTTTCCTACAAACACCGAGAATAAACCTAGAGTTTTAACAGCACTGCAGTTGATATGAGCGAGTTATACGAAAATGAAAGTATGAAAAATGATAATTCCTGGACTGTCAATGAATGAACAAGAAAAGAATATTGAGATGTCTGATTCAAAACATTAGGTTCTGATGAAATGTGGAATGGCATTGCAAAAGAAGATGCTTCGGTACTTTAGGCACATTGTTAAATCGACCAGATTGGAAACACATCAGGTATGATCGTTTGCAATAATATTTTGTATGTAGCGCAGACCAAAAAACAAGAAAGACCTCTTAATATATCGTATAGTAATATGTATTTGTAAGTGGGAACTGAGACAAGGACAGAAGAGTTACAGGACATCTTAAAAGTTTATTTGAGTTCAAAAACCTTTTAAGGTAAATCCAACCTTTATTTTAAAAAACTGTTTTAGCAGATACTTGAAGAACGAAGAAAAAGTAAGAAATTTAAGCAGATAATTACATACCGTATCTTTGTTGTTTCCGGTGTTGCCATTGTCCTTTGATTATTCGTTTTGGACTGACGGTTCGGTTCTCACTTACTATACAAAATTTCGAGATCTCAGAAGTTTACCACCTCACTGGGAACAATCCAAGCGGAACATTTTTGCACGGATTAGACAACTTTGTTTACCAATATTTTAAGCACCATTTCCATCAACAGAATCCAGTTGGAATCGTATTCTTCACGATTTCGAGAAAGAACTGTCAAAGAAAATGAACACAAAAGAGAAGAAGTTACCAACTTCAACTTTAGGAAAAATCAACTTTGATCAGACAAGAAACAGTCATCTGCAGAGGGCTTTGCAATCATAAAGTCTAGAGATTTATCAAACGGAAAATTACTAAACTTTTGCCAGTGTTGGTTGATCTGCAATAGATTTAGATTTCATATTCCTATGCTATATGTACATAAAAAGCGGTATGGGCACCCTTCTTTGAAGCAAAAAAAGAAGCTAGGACAGAAAATGATATTATCAGAAAGCAGATAAGATGCGTAGGATACCTTGCAGTTTTTAACCTACACATAGAGGTATCTGCTGAAGAAGCTGTTTATTTCATACTACAAATGACACTTAGAAAATGATCCAAGTGTCTGACGAAACGCCTCACTTTGATACTCGTCGGTCTCTAGAGACAAGAAACCAAATTATTTTCAGAACTTCTCTCACTACATCTGTCATTCTAGGAACTGTGGAACAGAATACAGATGAAATGACGTTGATAATGATTAAAAGATACACACATTCCTTTCAGTCATACTGAGATTTGGACGAATCTACAGCAGAATCTTCTTGTATTATGACAAACTGTATGAAAGACGAAGAATATTTCAGTCTGGTCAGACTTAGATAGCTAAAACCAGAGGCAGAAAGATTGTGTTGAGGTTGTGTTCGTGCTTCATCGACTTGGAGAATACAGGCATACAATAAGCAAG
Source organism: Modiolus philippinarum (assembly GCA_002080025.1). Classification (NCBI taxonomy): domain Eukaryota; kingdom Metazoa; phylum Mollusca; class Bivalvia; order Mytilida; family Modiolidae; genus Modiolus; species Modiolus philippinarum. Next base: position 343,259 of record MJUU01043267.1, read on the forward strand.
ATATTATCATATTGAAAACGAGAGAGATAAATATTGATCTAATCAACCCCATCTATCTATTTTTAACTCCTCATAGCTCTCTCCAGTACAAGTTAGTTGATGATTTCAAAGAAAGACATATTTAAAAGACTCCAATATAAAGCCATAGGCAATTTAATAAGACGTGTATCAAGTGAGATAAAAAAAGTCAGAATTAGTACACCGTATCCTAGCAGATGTTGTTTCAACTATCAGTCTTTCCCTTGAAGTAAAAGCACCAATTAACATGAGATGTAAAATTTGCAATGTAAATGGGCATTGTTTGATGACCAAGACATTGGGAAAAACTGCCGCGCTAACAACAAGAAATTAAAGAGACGTGAAAAGAATAAAAGGAACATTCATAGTCAGTGGATAAAAATCGGTACAAGTAATCAGGAAGAAACGTCCAATATTCTCAGCAGCAACAGAGTTGTTACAGATTCCAATGAGATACAATGGATTAAACGATAAGATGATTTGAGTGGATCTCCTTTCCCTCATTCACATCATGAAGTGTTAAGTAGAATTAAAAGCAAAGATTGCCTATCCATCAGGACTCTAAATAATTCTAAAATTTCAAAAGAGTTGCGAAAGAAACGGGAAAATTTCAGTGTAGAATGGAACTGAAAAAAATATGAATCATTTGACAGTAACTTCGGTATTTTGTTATTTATTACCACTGGGACAATGCCACCTCTGGTGGAAAGCTAGTCCCTGAGGATATTCACCAATCCAGTAGCCAGTACTTCAGTGCTGGCCCGAAAACTGATTTTATTACAAAACTTGCATTTAAGGAATTTTTAGTATTATTTCATAAATATAAGAAAATTTTGTTAAAACCTAAGAAGTATCTCCCTCCTGCATAGCTCAGTCCTTAGCTGATTTTGGCTTTCCCTTTTAGATCCTATTGGTCTTTATTCTCTTTCAGCTTTTACATGTCTCGGTTTATGGATTTCCAAATGTTTTGATTTGATCTGCATTGAAGAGATATAAGTTGTCAAAATGTGCATATGCAGACACTAAATTAACAGTAACTTCTGTATTTTGTTATTTGAAAAAACAAATGACAATTTTACATATTACTTCCAAAATGTGTACTCACATAATTAGTACTTCTTAAAAATAGCTGAAGACGTTGAATGGTTCCAATGGACATCAGATGTTCTATGTAGAAACAAGACTACAGACAACTTGTGAAAATGCTAACTATACTTTACGAGGTTATCTTATCCATTGCTTTGATACACAGAGGAAGTACAAGATTCAACTAAGGCCATATATGAAAAAGCTAGATTACAGCTCATTTCTGTTACACATACAATCTGGCAGAGAAAGGACAACAATCAAGAACATATAGTTAAATATACAACAGTGGCTATGGATTTACCATAATTAGTTAATGGGTTCAAATGAATAATTTCATATTCACCACGAAAAATCTGTTACCTTTTTTCTCAATGATGTACTGAAAGACCTTGGTCATGTCCATTCAAATGAACAACATAAATGTGCTGTCACATGAATACAGGATTACAACAGATCTTTCAATGTTTCTAGAGCAATGACAGAATACAACATCAAACTTGAACATGTATTTTCCACCCACAATGGAAATTTGTCATATTCAAGCTGTGTTGGAATCTCATTTTAAGGACCACAAATTATAATGGTTTGTATCAACAAGATAAAACTTATTTAATACACTCACTGTAAATCCAACATGTAAAGACTGTAAATACTGTAAGTTTGAATTGTGCAACAATGTGATTTCAGAGGCACATAATACTTATTACTTATTACTGATGAACAGATTAAAGATCCTTAGTGAGCAAGCTCACATACCCCACACCCCCACATATGAGAAAATTCTGCATTATTGAACTCAAAAAGTACCGTATAAGCAATATTATACATAAAAGTTACAAAGTTCATCAATGCATAGTTTTGTCAAAATAACAAAAGACCGAAGTTACTGTGAATTTATTTTCTGCATATGCGCATTTCGACAACTTATGTCTCTTCAGTGCAGATAAAACCTAAACGTTTGGAAGACCATAATGTCAAAGCTGCTTTAAAAATGATCAAAAATCAAAATCATAGTAGCATGCACATATATGATATATGCACAATCAGCCTGCAAAATAAAAACTTCCTAACTTAAAAACTGCAGGAGGGGTTATCCTGGCAAATAATATTCCTTATAAGCAATGCTTAAAAATGACAAAGTTAAAAATGACAAAGTTCATCAATGTGTATTTTTGTCAAAAATGATAAAAAATCAAAATCAAAGCAGCATGCACATCTATGATATATGCAGAATCACCCTGCAAAATAAAAACTTCCTATCTTAATAAACTGTTGACACAGGATATGTCTCACCTTTCCCATGCATCGCATGAATCTGCACATTGATCTTCAGCAGCAGCCGTGATACCAAATGTATCACTGATCACACCTGATCACAATCATGATAATGCAACTGCATACCAAAGATCAATGGGCTACTATGAGTGCCAGGTTGATGTTAAACAGACACAAGAAAAAACTTAAACATTTGATAAACAGTGCAAAATTTCAAAGTAAGTGGAGCATGGCTGCGGGAGCATAGACATAAAAAGCCACTCTCTGATCTGTACTGATGCTAATGCAACTGCATACCAAATATCAATGGGCAACTAAGAGTGGTTGATGCTAAACAGACCCCAAAAAAAAACTTAACCATCGATAAACAGTGCAAAATTTCGAAGTCAGTGGAGCATGACAGTTGGGGCATAGACATAAAACGCCACTGAAACTGATCTGTACTGATGTTAATGCAACTGCATATAAAATATCAATGGGCAACTATGAGTTGTTGATGCTAAACAGACACAAGAAAAAACTTAAACATTGATAAAAAGTGCAAAATTTCGAAGTTAGTGGAGCATGACTGCGGGGGCATAGACATAAAATGCCACTCAAACCGAGCTGCAATGATGCTAATGCAACTGCATACCAAATATCAATGGGCAACTATGAGTGGTTGATGCTGAACAGACACAAGAAAAAACTTAAACATTTGAAAATTTCGAAGTCAGTGGAGCATGACTGCGGGGGCATAGACATAAAACGCCACTGAAACTGAGCTGTACTGATGCTAATGCAACTGCATACCAAATATCAATAGGCTAGCACAGGTGGTTGTTGTTAAATAGACCCAAGAAAAAACTTAAATCATTGTGGACGCCGCCGACGCCGGAATCACCATACCTATGTCTCGCTTTTTTCACTATCGTCGAAGGCTCGACAAAAACTGTAGGAGGAGTTATCTGGACAAATGATGTATTCTATAAGCAATATTATGCATAAAAATGATAAGGTTCATCAATGTGTTAACTCTGATGCACAGCCTTGAAATGTCAATGAACATTGGTACAAATGACTTGCACATTATTTACTTCATTGAGAACAACGTAAAAACATTTTCAGAAATTATTGAACATAAATAATCTTTAATAATTTTAACTTCTTGTATAATGAACATTAATGTTTCTTTCCCCTTTTTGTAACCATTGACAATAATTGTACATTATGACTCACATATTCTGAACCTCCTGATAGTACTTCAGGGCTGTAAATTGTATGTAAATTATCCTGATGACGGCGTAAAAACGCCGAAACTAGTCGATCAATAAATACTAGTTATTCTGCATACCTCGAAAGTGTTGTTGTCTCTATTTAGTGTCAATGTGTTTTTTGTCAAAAATTATCAAAAATCAAAATATCTATGATATATGCGCAATCAGCCTGCAAAATAAAAACTTCCCATCTTAAAAACTGTATGAGGACCTATGAGGAGTTATCTAGACAAATGATGTATTCTATAAGCTATATTATGCATAAAAATGACAAAGTTTATCACTGTGTATTTTTGTCAAAAATGATTAAAAATCAAAATCAAAGTAGCATGTACATCTTTGATATATGCACAATCAGCCTGCAAAATAAAAACTTCCTATCTTAAAAATTGTAGGAGGATTATCCCGATAAATGGCGTAACCACTTGATGACAGACAGACTGACTGACGGACCAGTCAAAAACTATATACCCTCCACAACTTCCTTGCGTGGAGTATAAAAATGAGGAATACTAGAGAATTTCAGTTAGTCTGAGATATCTTAACACTATATTTGAAACTAGAGGCTCAGAGACTGAGCCTGTGTCAATCACCTGACAAAATGCTGAACAGCAGGATTTCAATGTTCTCCATGGTGGCCATGTTTTTTGTCGAATTGAAATGAAATGAGCAATCTTTGTAAGAACCTTCCATATGTCATTCCTGTAATTTGCTTCAGTGGTTTAAGATGCGTTTATGAAAATGACCTTTTTCCCATAGGGTCCAATGTTAAATNTTTTTTGTCAGATCAGAATAAAATGAGCCATCTTTGTAAAGTACCTTCCATACATCATTCCTGTAAAGTTTGGTTGCATTTGCTTCAGTGCCTACAAAGAAGTTGATGAAAATGAAGTTTTCCCATAGGGTCCAATGTTAAATATAAGTTCTGCGTTAAAGGCCATGTTTTTTGTCGGATTGGTTCAAAATGAGCAATCTTTGTAAAGGACCTTCCATACATCCTTCCTGTAAAGTTTGGTTGAATGTGCTTCAGTGGTTTCAGTGGAGTTGATGAAAATAACGTTTTTCCCATAGGTTCCAATGTTAATGTAAGTTCCCAGCTGGCGGCCATGTTTTTTGTCAGATCAGTACAAAATGAGCAATCTTTGTAAATGACCTTCCATACATTATTCTTGTAAAGTTAGGTTGTATTTGCTTCAGTGCTAACAAAGGAGTTGATGAAAATGATGTTTTCCCAAAGGGTCCAATACAAGAGCTGTCGCCGAATGGCAGCCAGTTATACCCCCGCTCATTGAACACTGAATCAATATGGAAATGGCAAATTTAAGTGTGTGCGGATACAATACAGGTGTGGACACAAAACATGTATGGACCAAAAATTTTCAATATACTGGTATAATGGGAAAAATTGATGAAGTAGATAAGTGACAGGCTTGAAAAGGGGAGACACGGTACAACTCATCATACTTAAGCTTCAGACCAAATATCAAATCATTACTACATACACAAGCTGAGAAATCCTCGACGAAAACTTTCAATATATGGCTATAATGGGAAAAATCAAAGTTTTCGTCAAACAGGAAGTAGATGAGTGACGGATTTGTAAAGGGGAGACACAGTACAACTCATCATACTTAAGCTTCAGACCAAATATCAAATCATTACTACATACACAAGCTGAGAAATCCTTGACGAAAGATGTTCCGGACGGACGGACGGACGGACGGACGGACAGACGGACGGACAGACGGACAAGGGTAAAACAGTATACCCCCTCTCCTTCGGAGCGGGGGTATAAATATAAGTTCCATGCTGGTGGCCATGTTTTTTTGTCGGATTGGTACAAAATGAGTAATCTTTGTAAAGGTCCTTTCATACATCATTCCTGTAAAGTTTGGTTGAATTTGCTTCAGTGGTTTCAGAGGAGTGTATGAAAATGACGTTTTTCCCATAGGGTC
>MJUU01043267.1:372473-389843 GCA_002080025.1 Modiolus philippinarum
TAAGATTTGAAAACAATCCGTCCACTAGAACCAAAGTTATGCTGTCCACAGACACGAAAATACCTAATTTAACCCCTTTTTGGCCCCTTTTTTGCCTCTTTTTCAAAAACGGGTTGCACAGGGAACGCAAAATTAAAATCCGGGCTTAAGCTTGTGCCAACAAACATCATGCTAAAATTTGGTAACGATCTGTTCACTAGAACCAAAGTTATGCTGCCCACAGACGCCGACGCCAGCGCCATACCATAATAAAACCGCAAAATTTTTGCGGGCGTATAATAAAAAGTTAAAGTATCGGCAAACAGGAAGTAGTGGCACGGCAAACCTGAAAATTGCTTACATGGTACAACTAATCATCATAAAGCTTCAGACCAAATATGAAATCATTCCCATCTGTAGAAGCCCAGAAAACTTTGACGAAAAATTTCATCCATAGAGTGGTATAGTAAAAAGTTAAAAGTATCGGCAAACAGGAAGTAGTGGCACGGCAAACCTGAAAATTGCTTACACGGTACAACTCATCATCATAAAGCTTCAGACCAAATATGAAATCATTCCCATCTGTAGAAGCCCAGAAAACTTTGACGAAAAATTTCATCCATACAGTGGTATAGTAAAAAGTTAAAAGTATCGGCAAACAGGAAGTAGTGGCACGGCAAACCTGAAAATTGCTTACACGGTACAACTCATCATCATAAAGCTTCAGACCAAATATGAAATCATTCCCACTTGTATAAGCCCAGAAAACTTCGACCAAAAAAATTGTAGATGGACAGACGGACGGACAGACAGACGAAGTGAAAACTATAGGGCACCCGCATCTCGATGCGGGGCCCTAATAATTATACCGGTAGTTATCAGCAATTCTAACCCTACAATTACATAAAGGATGTTTTGAGAGGTCAAAACTGACTGTCAATCCATCTACACACCTGGGACAAAGTAGGTTCCCTGCTAAGTTTGGGTCCTAATATGGTTGCAATAACAGAAGTAAAAAATAGAGCACGGAATTGTTTAATTGCATAAGAATCGCAATAATGATACATTATTTGAATACCCAAGGGTGTCAATCTTGATTTGACGGTCAAAATATCAGTTTACAGGCTCCACTAAGCATTGCCTGTAGACTGCATTTTGACCATTTTCAGCTAAAAAATATCTTCATACTTATAAAATGCATTATAAGCATACCTATATACATAAGCATACTTATATACTTTATTTGATATGACAATATCGTGTGCAATGTTTATCGTTTTTATGGAAATAAAGGAACTTTCGTGTGATAAAGCTTCCGAGTAGTGACGGAAAGGCATGTGATAATTACTGGAAGCAGTTGATAACGATGTCATATTAGCCCGCTTCTTCAATTTATGTTGCAATCATCTGGTCTTACCTAGAGGTAAAATTTTAATCATGTCTTAACTAAGTATATGATAATTAAAGTTATCTAAGGAATGGCTGTCATTTATTTTGGATTTTATTGAACCAATTGATCTTCACATTGAATAATCCGAAAAGAAGAAGAAATAGGAGTAATTAAATATGTCTCCCTACGGTGAAAGTTAGACAAAATAAATATATCAATCCTTCAACATAACCATATGTGTCATTAAATATCAGTGCTATATGAATTGTTCCAATTATTATCAAAAACAAAATAATTTCCTTTATGACTAAAGAATACAAGTTTCTAATTTATTATGAAAATAATTACTGTTGGTAATCCCATTGCTGAGGCAAAGAAATCGTCTGGTTGGGAATCTGGTTCTCCCCAGTTGTAACTACTAGCTTGTGTCAGTCCACTGTCTTCTGTGGATAAAAATTCATCTTCAAATCCCCAATCAGAAGTCTGTGTCTTATGTTCTAATTTTAGTGCATGAGAAGAACTAGGGTTCTGAAAGAAAAAGGTAGCTCAAGTTCCAGTATTATTTATATTGTTATTATCAAGGATTCACATATATATCCTGTCTCACATTACCTTCTTAAGCACAAGTTACAGCAAAAGTTGGTTATACATGGGGTTGATCTTTTTTAATAATTATTTGCAAATTTCATATATTTTTATTCAACATTTATATAAATTTTAACTTGTATAAGAGGTCAAAACATCCAAAAGTATTTTAAACATCAACATTTTTAAAGACATTAAATAGTGGAATTATTGTATTGGATTTCTTTCACAAAGAAAATTGTTTTTTCATTGCTTACTATATAATGAAAATTTTCAGACATAAAACTATCTTTACCTCTTTCAGTGAGAATTTCCTGATACATGAATATGCAAAAATGTTTCCAATAATTTTTTAATTGTTTATTAATTAGGTTAAATCTATATTTTGACAATAAATAAAAATCCTGACTGGTTGCTTGCCTGTTATGTTATCAATTTATATGGAACTAAACTCACGAAAAAATCAGATAAAAACAGTACGTTTTTTGTTTAATATAAATGACCTATAGATATAAACAAATACGACAGCATTCAATACACATAATGTCTCCCTAGTAAAACCATGGCAGCATTCAATACACATAATGTCTCCCTAGTAAAACCATGGCAGCATTCAATACACATAATGTCTCCCTAGTAAAACCTGCATTAATGACAGCATGCATGGAACATGAAATTAGTAATCAAACACTGTTTTCCCAAAATCAGAAGGTAGGACAAGATATGGAACTCTTCCAAACATTGTCCAATTTGACAACCATGATCATGTCACCGAGAAAAATTATCATTCTATCTCTTCAGGAATATTAAACCCATCCTCTCTGCTAATAGACATTTTGACACAAGATCCTGTATTTCATATAAAATTTGACGAAAAAATTGTAAATAATTTCACTAGAAAAGAATTATTTTACTGCTTTGAAACTATGGCAAAAGAGTTCAATGACAGGAAAACTATAAATATGTTTTTTTTAATCCTTTTAGATATATACATTTTTTGGTTGTGAAGATGTATCCTCCAGACTACCCCAGTTATCATCATCATCATCCCATCCAGACCCTCTAGCATCAGCTGTATTTGTTGTTGTTACTGTAGGACTGGAAACAGGACTGGTCTGTAATGGATAAAAATCTGCATTTTTAAAAAGTGATGAAAATATGCGTTAGGGCAATCAAAGCAGTTTATATGAAATAAACCTATATTTAGAGGTCAACTGTTTACAAAGGCCATTTTTTTCTGCCTTTCAATAGAGATCTTTATATACACTGTACAAGCTTTTAGAAACATTTCTACTAAAATTATCATTTTCTACAATTTTTAAGAAAAGAGCATAATGTTAATTAAATCAAAATGACAGCAAAGGAATATCTGTTATGACTGATACTGATAATAAAACATTTGCTATGTTTTATAATGAAATAAGATTACCCTATAATCATTCAAAGATTTTTCTGTTTTTCTATACAAGTGGAATAGATATCTGTTCTTAAATATAATATTTCTTTAGTCTGTTTCACTTCCTATAGATAATGGAAATTTGACAATTTCTGCTTTATTTGCACATTAATTTCTCTATATTTTTGCATGTAGATCAAGAATGATCATACTTAACTGAAAAATGACACCGCTTTGATTAAAATCATGTAAAGATCACTGTGTACATGTGAATTTTCCTTGTTTTTGGAATACAAGTTCAAAATTCTAATTGTAGGATTTTTCTATTTTGATGGCAAACAAATTGGAAAATTTAATAGATGGGCAACATACATGTACATTTGGTTAATATTGGATTACCTTTCAACAGGTAAAAGGTGACACTACCCATGTCAGATTAGTCCATTCTAGGTGACAATTGTGCATGGTAAATATTTTCCATTAAAACATAAGATTTTTAAAAGTTGTTTTTTCTCAAAAGTATATGATTTGTTAATACGTTATTACCAAAAATTAGAAGTGTACTGTATTTTTATAAAGTCATGCAAAATTTTGAGCAAAAATATACAGCAATGCAGTCAGTAGAATGCAAATTCCATTATCCAAAGGGAGTGAAACAGAGTTTAGTGATTACATTTTATGATATCTATAACAATTTCACATGTATATTAATGGAATAAAGTGAGTATCATCCACAATGGAACTGAGGACACTTACATCAATATCTCCCCAATCTTCATCATCCCATCCGCTGGTTGTCTCTGGTTCGTCTGGCTCATCAGAACTGGTTTGATCTGGTTCAACTTGTTTAGATTGTACAGTAGTTTTGTTTGTATCTGCTGTTGAGCTGACAGGGGCTGCTGATGATGAAGGTTCTACACCTGTAAAATTGATAAGATTGAGTATTTCAAACAATATGGTGAATGTGATATTTTTGTTAACTGTTTACTACGTCATGGAGAAGTTCCTGTTATCAAAAGATGTGTGCAATTTTGTGAACTGTAAAGTGATCAGGGGGAAATTTGGAAAATTGTAAGTTTGATATTTTTGTGAACTGTTAAATGGTCAGAAAGAAGTTATTAATGTAAGTGTGATATTTTTGTGAACTGTTAACTGGTAAGGGAGAAGTTTGTTTTAAAGTAAGTGTGATATTTTTGTGAACTGTTCACTGGCCAGGCAGAAGTTTGTTTTAATGTAAGTGTGATATTTTTGTGAACTGTTCACTGGTCAGGGAGAAGTTTGTTTTAATGTAAGTGTGATATTTTTGGGAACTGTTCACTGGTCAGGGAGAAGTTCAGGTTCTTGTAAGCAAAAGTTTTTACTGAACTGCTTACAGGTCAGCTAGAAATTCTGGTTTTTATATGTGTGACAAATTTGTGACCTGTTTACTTATCAGGGATAAGTTCTGCTACATAGTAACTAGAATCTATTCACAGTTAATTACAGAAACAGGTAACAGTGAAGAGTTTCTCTACAACAGCTAATGGCTAAAATATTTCATTACAAAATAAATCAATGCAACATTACTGTGCAAGTTTTTCATTGCTCAAATGTTTTAATGTGATACATTTTGTTTGTGGTAAAATGGACCAAACACACTGTCACTGTACATTGTGTTATACCAAGTCCTACATTTTTTACCAATAATATCTCTCACTTTGATTAATATTTAAATTCAAAATGCTGCGTCTTGTTTTCAGATTAAAAAAAATACTTTATAGATAGGGTTTTTAAAATTTTTCCTTTTTTATGATACCGATGACATTCTAATTTTGCCAAGTGTTCTGAAATAACCATTGCACATCACTTTAACACAAACTGAACTAAAGACAAACTTTACCAAGACTTCAGTTCTACTATGAATTGGGTGATACATCAGTTTTTGTCAATACACATACCTGGTGTTTTCTTCGTTTTAGCTTTATTGTATATTTTGGAAGTTAATGAGGACACACCAGTGACAGCCCAGCCTGCCCAACCAGCAGCAATACTGGAAGGAGAACCTCCTGTCATCACATCTTTTTCTGTAAAATAACAGGATAGTTTAACATGCCAAGGTCATATGAGTAGAAATGAATATGATAAAAAGTGAGAAACTAATTGTCAAATGAAATTAACAAATTTGTTTTAAGAAAAAAGTCTCTTATATATTGGAATAAAATATCAATTATATTACACAGGTATATTATGCTCACATGATTTTCTTAATTTTTGCCTGAATTTTGTTGTTGAGAAAAATTTTGTACATGATTCTTGCAAAAACTAATTTGAACAATATATTGTAAAGGAAATTCTTGTGCAAAACATAATGTGATTTTCCTATACATGAATTTCCTTTGAAGTTTATCTTAAAGCTAAACTCCCATGAAATTCACAGGAACTTCATATAATGAAGTGCAAATTAATGTAAGTTTATTCTGAACAACATTTGACTGTAACAGTATTAACAAATAAATCAGGAAACCATTTTGATCTCTCTTGTTTTTTTGTCATTTGGTTTTCCATTAAAATATCAAATATTCAGATCTCAACCTTTCTGCATCATTCTTTAAGCAGATTCTTTTTTTCATCTTGCGTATGAAAGAAAGAAAGAAAGACAGAAAGGAACACAACATATAATTTACCCATTTCTTCTAAAAGGTCAGGATTTTCAGATACTTTTTCTAATTTCGACAAAAATCCTTTGATTCCTTTAAAAGCCTGTTAAAATAGAAATAAAAAATAAGTATTCAACAGAGTTCGCCTCGTTATGGCACATTGTCAGAGTAACCCAATTTTGCCTGGATGCTGATCTACCATCCAAGATGTATGCATATGTAAGGTTACAAGATCCTACCATGTATAGTGACTGAGATCTGAACTCATCCAAAAACTTGAATGTAAATCAATCAAGCGTAAAATATAGGTCAAAGTGACCTTATTTTGCCTGGATGCTGACCTACCATCAGAGTGGCATGCATATGCAAGGATACAAGATCCTACCATGTATAGTGACTGAGATCTGAACTCGGACGTAAACTTGAATGTTAATCACTCAAGCATTAAATATATGTGAAAGTAACCTAATTTTGACTGGATTCTGACCTAACATCAGAGATGCATGCATATGCAAGGTTAGATGATCCTACCATGTATAGTGACTGAAAACTGAACTCGTCCAAAAACTTGAATGTAAATCAATCAAGCATAAAATATAGGTCAAAGTGACCTAATTTTGCATGGATGCTGACCTACCATCAGAGATGCATACATATGCAAGGTTACATGATCCTACCATGTATAGTGACTGAGATCTGAACTCGGACGTAAACTTGAATGTTAGTCATTCAAGCGGAAAATGTAGGTCAAAGTTACCTAATTTTGCCCGGATGTTGACCTATCATCAGAGATGCATGCATATGCAAGGTTAGATGATCCTACCCAATTTTCTTGGAGGCTGTGAGATAGCCCAAGATGCATCTGTATACAAAGTTTGATGATCGTACCCTTCATAGTTACCATGATATATACCTAAATGCGGATGCGGACGTAGATGCGGACGCCGGGGCTACTCCAATAGTCCTCCTCAACTTCATTGAGGCGAACTAAAAAGTATGAAATATAGAAGAAATCAACATTGAAGAGATTATGCAGTGTTATGTTTTGTTCAGATCACTAATTATCAGTATCAAAAGTTAAAAATTATCAAAAGTTCAGCCATCATTATAAAGCATTGATTCGTCTTGACAGCTAATAACCAGCAGTCCTTTTCACAAAAAATCTTACGATAAATCTGAATCATAGTCAATACGAAATGTTAAAAGACTTACAACTAATTTTTATCGTAAGATTTTTTGTGAAAAGGGCTGCTGACCAGTATTTACAATTCTATAAAGTTTAGCTGAAGCTGTCGTTATCATTACAAATATTGCTTAATGCAAATGTTGTGTATGTCTCATCAGAAAATATGACCAGTGTTTATTTGTTATAAACAGAAATGCATCTTATATTTCATTTTAATGCAGATTGGTTTAAATATGTCAATGCCTTTTTTTATCCCATTAATATTTTAACAGCATGAACAACATATGTTTTAGTAGGAGTAGTTTTTATTTTTTCAGAATGTACAATGTTTAAGTATTTTTAGCTCTGTTTTCATGTGGAAAGGTTTTTTTTACCGCCAATAAAAGATTTTTTACCACCTGCCAATCTGTATAATACATCAAAAGATTTTTTTTTACTGCCCGCTAATCTGTATAATACATCAAAAGATTATTTTTAACCCCCGCCCATCTGTATAATTCATCAAAAGATTTTTTTACAGCCAGCAAATCTGTATAATACATCAAAAAATTTTTTTTTACCGCCCGCCAATCTGTATAATACATTGAAGTTTTTTTTTTTACCGCCCGCCACTCTGTATAATACATCAAAAGATTTTTTTTACTGCCCACCAATCTGTCTAATACATCAAAAGATTTTTTTTTAACCCCCTGCCCCTCTGTATAATACATCAAAAGATTTTTTTTACTGCCCATCAATCTGTCTAATACATCAAAAGATTTTTTTGCATGTTTCAAAAAGTTTGTTTGTTTTTTTTATTTTTGTAGATTTGTAACATCTATGCCAAGCCAAAGTTTCTGATGAATGTTTTTTCTGTCATTTATAATGTTAATAACAGCTATACATTAATATTGAGTGTTACTTATAGACAGGTGTTTATGTTTCAATTTCATAATAAATGAATTAAACACACATTTACTTTTGAAAAAACTGTACCAAGTCAAGACCATTGTGGTTGAAAATTTTCAGATGGTTTCCACTTTGCCTCTTGGACTTTGACTCTTGACAATTCTGTTTAGGAATTTTGTTATTACCCCCATTTAATAAATAATTTGTTGTTTGTTGAGTATAACAAATTAGAACATAATTAGACTTAGCTGTGACAAAGTAAATAAAGCACATGCTTCAAAAATATGCTATTTATTAATACTCTCTGCTATCAAAAAAATGCATTAAATAATATACAGTAATTACCTGATCACGAACACTTTTTTCAGGATCCATGGTGGCTGAACATAAAGCAGGAAGTAATTTAGTAGAGATTTCCTTCAAATGGTAGTAGTTCTGTGTAGCAGCCATACCTAGGATACCAGCTTGTCTAGCTGCAGGAAATGGATCTCGTAATGACCTCATAAATGCAGATGTGATAATTTTTTGCCTTATCTGCCAAGCAAAATGTCTTTATTAATATGTTTGACATGTAATTTATCAGTAACATATCAAATTAATAAATACATACAAAAAATAAAGAAAATATTTAAGGTTAGATTGTATACATCAGTGCAAATTTTTGCTGAGTTTGTTCCTTTCAAAATAATTCAGAGGAAGCATGTTGTAGTATAACGAGGTGAAATTGAACGTTGTTATTTCTTTTGAAATATTTAATCTCCTCCTCCATGTAATTGATCATCATAGATAAAAGATTACAAAATATATTACAAATCTATTCATCTTTTAATATTCAAATTTATTTTGCTAAACTGACTACCATCAAAAATAAATTCAACAAAATGTGTTTTTTTTTCATGTCCCACCATTGAAAAGGTAAATGAAATTAATTAATATTCCTAGTACATTTTCTTACTTTTGTCAAATGAAATATATTCTTATATTGCCAGCTTTGTATCCGATTAATTGAACTGTAAATTGTCTGTGAAATAAATGTATGTTTGTACAGAAATACCCATGATGTTAAATGAAATAAATGATTCATGCTATAATTACAAATTCTACTTTAGCTTTACTGTGCTTATCCAAATTACTTTTACCTCTTTCTTGTAATATTGTGCTTCCAATCATATCCAAACTGGTGACAAAGTTCCAGAGACAGATGTGAAAGACTACTGAACCAATCTCACTATTTTACAATTCAATTATAGCAATCAATTCAGATAGCCTCAAGTGAGTATCAACTTTTCAAATTGTTCATACAATTTCATAGTTTGATACCAAATCCTGAGTTGTAAAACTGAAAAACTGGTTAAGCAATCCCTTCCATTACCCTCTTCTTTCGAGTTTGTGTTACCAATTTGGTAGACTGGTAGTACAATACAAATAGAAAGAGAAAATCACAAGGAAATAAAAATTTTCCCTCAATTTATAGAAGAAATGTTCTTAATTGCTGCAGTATAAATTATATACTAAGGTAATGTCAAGTCACTTATTTGATATAAAGTAACAAAACTGTAGTATTTCTCCAAACCTTGTCCTAACATTGTAAATATATAGATTCAAAGTACTATTATAATATATTTTGATGTTTTTTTTTAAAGTAAACCACTGTATAATCTGCAAATATATAATATACTTACATTAGGACTAAGGTACCCTGCTATTTTACCCAAGCAGACTGTTGTGTTTGTTCTAATACCGCCCTGTAAAGAGACATTATAGAGTACTACCTTCCTTAGCTAACTTCATAACAACGAAAATAAACTTTTTATTTTGATTTACACTAAAAATTGACCATTATTAAGTTATCATCCTGTTCTTTATATTCTAACAAAGTCCAAAAGTTCAATGAAACATCACTTACACTAATAGTTACTGAGAACATCATAAAATAATAATGAAACAAGAGATGGAAACAGTCATAAATGACTGCTAATCCCCTCACCCACTTGTAGTTCGTTTTTGTAGTACAATGTTGTATATATCCCAAGATCTTGTCTGTAAAAAACTTTTAAACCTGAGTCACTTGTGTGAAATGTAGGTCAAGGTGACCTGATGTTCATCTGCAGTTCTTTGACTATACAAGTTGCATCTAAAGTCAAACTCTGATGGCTAGAACACTCAAAAGACCAATGAAAACAATTCGACCAAGAGCGGTGTTCAAGTTATTGAGGTAACATTGTTAGCTATTGCAGTTTGAGACTTAGAAGTTCAGCTGTACTGACAAAATACTATAACTCAAACAGATGTCGTATCTGAGATCTGGAATCTTATAAAAAATTCAACCTAAGTCACTCATGCAAGAAATGTAAGTCAAGGTGACTTATTTTTTATCTGAAGCTTTGTGACTATACAAGACACATTTGTAGACAATATAATATTCCTGTAACAATTGTAATATTTGAAATATGGACTCTTACAAAAACTTTAATAAAAGTCACTCGTGCACAAAATGTTGGTCAAGGTGACATATCTTGAGCATCGTGACTATATAATAACACACATCTACAAAAAATTTACTTCTCTAAGAGATGTAGTATCCAAGACCTGGACTCTTGTCAAACTTACAAAAACTTTCACAAAAGTCACTCAAGCATGAACTGAAGGTCAAGGTGACTTGAGCTACGCTATACAAAATGAATCTCTACACAAAATATTATTTCTCAAAGAGTTGTAGTATCTGAGATCTGGACTTGAACAAAAACTTTAAGATCAGTCATTCGTGCATGAAATGTACGTGAAGGTGACCTAATTTTTATTTTGAGCTGAGTAACTACACAAGATGCATCTACAGTCATAAAATTATTGCTCTAAGAGTTGAAGTATCTGAGATTTGGACTCTTACAAAAACGTTAACCTATGTCACTCATGCATGAAATGTAGGTCAAGGTGAACCAATTTTTATCCAGAGCTTCATGACTACACAAGACAGATCTACAGACAAAATATTATTCCCCAAAGAGTTGTAGTCTGGACTCTTATAAACCTTGAACCTGAGTTACTCATGCATGAAATGTAGAACAAGGTGACCAATTTTTATATCAAGCTCAAGGACTATCCAAGATGCTTCTTCCATGGACAAAAGATTATCCATCTATCATTTAATGTTCAAGAGATATATGGTCTTAAACTTTGTGATGGACAAACAGACACAGATGAACGGACAAAAGGACAAATAGATGTAAAGAGACATACGCTATATCTCTGTCTGAAATTTATTAGGCGAGGGGATAAATCAAAGTGCTTAAAGCCCTGATAGAAAGGTTATTTTCAAAGATTTAAGCAGACTTGGTACAAGCCCCTCTTGTCGTTGATTTATTTTTCTATTTTGCTGTAAATGTGTGCAGTATACTATCCACACTTGTTTACTATCAAACAGTGTAACAAATAGTGAAAAAGAAAGAAAAATAAATAGTACAGTCGCAACATATCGCATTTTCTGTTGAAAAAGTAACTACAAGACAAGAATTTTCAAGGAAACTTAACAATATTTATGTGGACTAAAAGTCTGTAAATGAACAAGCAACAGTGTTTTCATTTCAGTGATGAAAAAACAGTGTCTGAAGTCTAAGTTACAGGACTTCTGTTGACGAGTTTAAACAAATCTTCGGACCGTTTAAATTTTGGCTTGTCAAAAAATCAACCCAGAATAAGGCCTCTGACAATGCACAGACAGTGAAACACAAAACTCACACATTGAACTTAGCTTTAGTCATGCTATTTTCGTTTTTGTCCATTCAACACCTTTTGTGCATGCGTCCCTACCAGAAATTTGTTTACATGCCGTTCAAGCAACCGAAACGCTCTGGTGTTTATGTAAAATAATTATATTAGCAAAGATGCACTTTATTTAACCCATTGAAGATTCCGACCAATGACAAACCATTCTTCCGAAATCACCCGAAGTTTCCCGATGATAAATTTTTCGTTAAGAGGGAGTGGGGAATTGTTTTTCTTGAATAATTCTTTTAAATGATCACCAAATTCTTTCAAATCTACGTGAATTACATTATTTTCTCAAAAAACTCATTGTTTGAATTCAAAAATATGATTTTGGCCAATTTGGTTTTTCAAATTGAAGCACCTGTTTTTCTTCATAGTGCATTTCAGCTGACAGGGTCATGAAATTAGAAAGCATTGCAATGCAAACTTTCTAAAAATTGTCAAAGTCACTTGACCTTCAACTTGAGGTCAAGGTCATATTGCTTTGTATTTGCATAAATACTTGGAACATTACTACCAACTGGCTTAATGTGATGTTTCTCCTACCAACTGGCTGATGAGATGTTTCTCCTTCAAAAGTTACCATATTGAGCAAGTTGACTGCAATTTAAAGGGGGCAAACAAAATGTGATGCTATTCTAACAAAAACCTGACAGAAACAGACATGCAAATGATGGCCAGACACTATACTGTGAAAGAACATTTATCTATGGGGTTCAAATTTTTGTGGAATTCGTGACTGAATGAAGCCACGAAACTATCAATGGAAACACCATCAACCTACCAAGCAATCATTTTTTCAAAAAACCACAACAAAAAAAGGTTCAAATTTTCAATAACTGTTTTTACCTTTGATTTAGGGTATGTTCAAGTACTTTTACCTGTAATTCAAATCATACCTGATCATCTTTAGCCTGTAATCTGGCAAAATGTTTCATTAATTCTTCATTCAAATTTTTGTAGTTTAACTTTGGTGCTAAATGAAGCATAGCCTGAAAAATAAAAAAAAAATCTTCTGTTCAACTTAGCATTGCTGGAAATAAATTTTCAAATACATTGTATAATAATCATTAGAACAAGTTACAAACATAAGTTACATGGAAAATGCAGTTTCAAACATAATTTGTTTTTTAAGTTGCATGTTAAATTTGTAAAAAATTTTTTGCTTAAAAAAACATGTGCATTTTTGTGTTTAGAGTAGTTCAAATTGTAAAACTTTAGAGTATATAGATATTACTTTAACAGTACTTTCCCTGACTATGGGGGTAGTATCAGCAAATCCATCTACTATTTGTGGAAATATCTGGTAATCAACTATATCGGACAGAATGACAGATGGAAGGGAAAAGGTAAAAAAGTAAATCCCCGCTCTGTATAACTAGTGTTGAGGTATTACCTTAATTGTACTTTCTCCAACTACTGGATTTGTATTGGAGAATCCATGTACCGGTACTATTTGTGAAACTAATAAGAATTGTTAGTTTAAAATGTATTACCTTAACAGTACTTTCTTTGACTACTGGGTTTGTATCGGAGAATCCATGTACTAATTGAGGAAATATCTGGTTATTTACTGTATAAGACAGAATGTCTGACAGACAGACAATGGTAAACAAAATGGGAGCAGTCGAAAACAACAGGTAATCCCCTTGCCTATAGCAATTAAATTTCCAAATTCAGTTAAATATTCTCAAAAGCAGCATCACTCTTCATGATGCATCTAATGACCTCAGATGATTGGTGTGCCACATGTTGTATCTCAGATATGAACATTAATTAAACTATAACCCGAGTCATTGAAGCATAAATTTAGGTCAGAATGACCCAATTATCATCTGAAGCAGCATCACTCTCAAAGATGCATCTACTGACCAAAGATGATTGATGTGCCACACGTAGTTTGTTAGATATCAACCTTATCGCAAACTTTTACCTGAGTCGTTGAAGCGTAAAATGTAGGTCAGAGTGACCCAATTATCAACTGAAGCAGCATCACTCTCAAAAACACATCTACTAACCAAAGATGATTGATGTGCCACATGTAGTTTCCAAGATATGAACCTTACCGCAAACTTTTACCTGAGTCATTGAAGCATAAAATGTAGGTCAAAGTGACCCAATTATCATCTGAACCAGCATCACTCTCTTAGACAAATCCACTGACCTCAGATGACTGATGTGCCACATGTAGTTTCTCAGGTATGAACCTTACCGCAAACTTTTACCTGAGTCATTGAAGCATAAAATGTAGGTCAAAGTGACCCAATTATCATCTGAACCAGCATCACTCTTTTAGACAAATCCACTGACCTCAGATGATTGATGTGCCACATGTAGTTTCTCAGGTATGAACCTTAAAACAAACTTTAACCGGAGGTGGGAAGAACGGACGCCTACTCGAATGGACGGACAGAGGGACTGGCGAGATGCTATATCCCCTCCGAAACTCCTTTTGGTGAGGGGATAAATGGTAAATCCATTCTCTGTATTACTAGTGTTGAAGTATTACCTTAACAGTACTTTCTCTAACTACTGGGTTTGTATCAGAGAATCCATGCACTATTTGTGGAAATATCTGGTTATTTACTGTATCAGCAGGTAAATATTCTCCAAATGAATCAATCTGAAACAAGCATACTAAAATTTATTGTTTCTGTAAAATATTATCATAATAATTTAACATCTATATTCAATATGCAATGAAAATGTCATTCACATGTCATAACTGAAACTTATGAAAACACTTCAACTAAAATGTATTATCTATAATACTTTGCATATGTGTTTAATGATATGTTTAAAATTGGAGCTATTTTCCTATACCATGTAGATCGAAAACTTGGTTAGTTTGCTTACTTGGCTTGCTAAGGCATTATAACTATGATTGACAGTTTGCATACAATAGATGGGTGGAGACTTTCTTCGTTAAAAATAATTTAAAAAATCTTTGTGCACAACATGACCTCGAATAGATTTCACTTGGCATTTAACAAATTCATAAACCCGAAGATCTTTTGACTTTACTTCAAAACAATAATGTTTTAAGTCTTATCCAACATTTTAAAGAGAGTTGTGTTATCTAAATAAGTAATATATTTTACATGTCTCTATTTAATAATCTGTGTTGTGAGGGTGAACTCTATTTAGTTTTATGTTACACAAAAATTAACTGTGGACACAGCATATGTCTCGCCTTTCCCATGCATCGCCTTAATTTGCACAATGATCTTCAGCAGCAGCCATGATACCAAATGTATCACTGATCAAAACTGATCACAATCATGATAATGCAACTGCATACCAAAGATCAATGGGCTACTATGAGTGGTTGATGTTAAGCGGACACAAGAAAAAACTTAAACATTTGATAAACAGTGCAAAATTTCAAAGTCAGTGGAGCATGACTGCAGGGGTATAGACATAAAACGCCACTGAAACTAATCTGTACTGATGCTAATGCAACTGCATGCCAAATATCAATGGGCAACTATGAGTGGTTGATGGTAAACAGACATAAGAAAAAAACTTAAACATTGACAAAAAGTGCAAAATTTTGAAGTCAGTGGAGCATATCTGCAGGAGCATAGACATAAAACACCACTGTAACTGAGCTGCAATGATGCAAATGCAACTGCATACCAAATATCAATGGGCTACTATGAGTGGTTAATGCTAAACAGACACAAGAAAAAACTTAAACATTTGAAACTAGAGTAATGACTTCGGAAACGACAGTGATCCCCGCACCCCCTGTTTGACACAGAAAACAGCTATAGACCCTGGGTATAATTTTTCTTAACATTTTTGAAATTAAACTATTGACAGTCACTATTTTTACCATAAGGAATTAAAGAATATATGGTTGTTAGGCAGAATTCCAAAAAAAAGTTGTCTTTGAGACTTTCATGAATTTTACCAAACTTGGAATCTTATATTTTGGAAATCAAATTGATGAAATGTTTCTTCTAATTCTAACAAATTTTTTAACTATGGTTTCAATGTAAAATTTCGAAAAATTAGTGGTCTTTGACAATTTCAGGAAATTTACCAAATTTGGAATCAAATATTTTTCAAATTCAATTCGTGAAAAAGATTACCCTAATGGAAACAAATCCTAACAGTTTGGTTGCTAGGTAGAATTCCAAAAAATATGTGGTCTTTGACACTTTCAGGAAATTTACCAAAATTGGAATCAAATATTTTTCAAATTCAATTGGTGAAAATGATTGCCCTAATGGAAACAAATCCTAACAGTTTGGTTGCTAGGTAGAATTCCAAAAAATACCTGGTCTTTGACACTTTCAGAAAATTTACCAAAATAGCTTATTGCGCATCTACAGACTGTATGCACGATTCTGCAACAAAATTAAATCAATAAATCCAAAAATGTAGGATGAGTTTGCGTCGCATGCCATATGTGTCACAATCCACAAGGTCTTTGTCAAATCGACATCTTGAGGCCTCTTGTTTGCATCAAGATAAATATCTAAAATCCGAAAGCTTTTTGCGCATCTACAGACAATATGCAACAATTCTACAACAAAATTAAAACCCTAAATCAAAAAATGTAGGAGGAGTTCGTGTCGCATGCCACATGTGTCAAAATGGACATCTTGGGGCCTCTTGTTTGCACCAAGACCAATATCAAAAATCCGAAAGCTTATTGTGCATCAGCAGCATATATGCAACAGTTCTATAACAAAATGAAAACCCTAAATCCAAAAATGTAGGAGGAGTTCGCGTCGCAAGGATGTGTGACGGATGGACGGACAGACGGATGGATGGACGAACGAGGCCAACGACAATATCCCCGAACTTTCATTCGAAAGTGCGAGGATAATAAAGGGCTATGCCAAGCGCAGCATGATACGACCGCAGCATGTCAACCACTGAAATTTGAACGAGTGTAAACTAAAATTAATGTGGACATAGTAATTTGCTGGACACAATAAGGACCTTGTCACAGAAATTAACTGGACACAAACTAGTGAAAATAAAAATTAGCTCTTTTAATCCCTTATTACTAGGATATTGTAAGAGCTAAGAAATTCTGTTGACTACCATCAAGAGAAATCCAAAGAAAAAACTCAGGTTGAAATCCAATGAAAAAACATAGGTAATCAACGATTACAAAGTTCGCCTCGTTGTGGCACTTTGTCGCAGCAACCAAATTTTGCCTGGATGCCGACATACTATCAAAATTGCATGCATTAGCAAGGTTACCTGAACCAACAATGTACAGTTACTGAGCCATGAACTTGGATGTATACATCAATGTAAGTCACTCATGAGTAAAATGTAGGTTTAAGTGACCTAATTTTGTCTAGATGCTGAGCTACCATCACAGATGCATGCACATGCACATGCAAGATGATCCTACAATGTACAGTACATGAGATCTGATCCCTGACATGAACTTGAATGTAAGTCACTCAAGTGGAAAATGGAGGTCAAAGTGACCTAATTTGGCCTGGATGCTGACCTACCATCAGAGATGCATGCACATGCAAGGTTAGATGATCCTACCATGTACAGTGACTGAGAT
>MJUU01043267.1:399587-414613 GCA_002080025.1 Modiolus philippinarum
AACGAACAATTTTTAACATTGGTTTGAATTTGCGACATCAAAACCTATTTGGAAACCAAATTCCATTGAAATTGGACAATGTTGAATTTTCCCGCCTTTTTTGGTGGCCATTTTGAAAATGGAGGTCACTGAACAATTTTCAGTATCTGTTTTGAAGTCGAAACATCAATATCCACTTGGAAACCAAATTTCATTGAAATCGGACAATGTTTAATTTTCCCACCTTTTTTGGAAGCCATTTTGAAAATAGTGGTCAATGAACAATTTTCAACACCAGTTTACAAGTTGCCATAGCATGGCAAACATTTTAATCAATTTACACTTAACCTTCATCTTCTCTAGTTATGGATATAAAAGACGACAAAACATGAAAATTTAAAAATTCCATGAAAAAGGGCAACAACTCCTACACAGATTTTTGGATTTTTTTCAAAATTTCAGTTAGGGTAGATCTTGATATGCTGAACCTTTTTGCAATTTACACTTAACCTTTATCTGTTACGCTTTTTAAAATAAAAAAAATATATTAAAATTTAGAAAATTTCATGGAAAAAGGGCAATAACTCCAACACAAGTTTTCGAATTTTCTTTAAAATTGCAGGGCAGGTAGATCTTAACATGCTGATTATTTTCACTCCCAATCAGATTTTTGATATCTGTCATGGTTTTCGAGTTATTTGCAAAAAATGCAATTTACCCCATTCTTCTATTTTTAGTAACAGCAGCCATGTTCCTTGGTTTTCGGACTAATGGAACACAATTTTGAAATTGTTTACCCTGGTGATGATTCAGGTCAACTTTGGTAACAATTGGCCCAGTGGCTTCTGGGGAGAAGATTTTTTAAATTGATGACAAAAAGTATCAAATTTCTTAAATTTGACCAATAAAGGGCAAAAACTCCTATATGGGTAGTCAGATTTTCTTCAAAATTTCAAGGTGGGTAGATCTTGATATGCTGAACATTTTTGCAATTTAAAGATGACCTCTATCTGTTACAGTTTTTGCGATAAAAAATAAAGAATATCAAAATTTTGAAATTTTCACGGAAAAAGGGCAATAACTCCAAGACGGGTTTTCCGATTTTCTTCAAAATTGCAGGGCAGGTAGATCTTGTCATGCTGATCACTTTTACTCACTGTCAGATTTTTGATATCTGTAATGGTTTTTGAGTTATTTGCCAAAAACAGCAATTTACCCCTATGTGCTATTTTTAGTAACGGTAGCCATGTTGTTTGGTCCTCGGACTAATCAAACACAATTTTGAATCAAGATAACCTGGTGATGATTCAGGCCAAGTTTGGTTAAAATTGGCCAAGTGGTTTCAGAGGAGAAGATTTTTGAAAAAGTTTACGACGGACGGACGACGGACGCCGACGGACGCCAAGTGATGGCAATAGCTCACATGGCCTTTGAGGCCAGGTGAGCTAAAAATTAGATGAAAACATGTCGCCTAGTACCGCCAAAATGTCCCAACGGGATATTTTTTTTTCTTCAAAAGCAAACGATTTTAGGCGCGTTGATTAAAAAAAAACACACAATTTAGTTCAATAATTTCACCCTACGATCAAAATTAGGCACAGCCAGTTATGTAACTTAAATCACGAAAACAAAATTATGACAGTGTACGGCAACTTGTAGAATATGCCAGATAATAGACAAGTCGCCGTACACTTTCATAATTTTGTTTTTGTAAATTATGTTACATTACAAGCTGTTGAGACATGGATTTGCTTAATTTTAATAGAAGGGTGAAATTATTGAACTAAAGGGTGTGTTTTTTTAACACAACACGCCTAAAATCGTTTGCTTTTGTCCGTTGGGACATTTTGGCGGTACTAGGCGACAAGTTTTCATCTCTAATTTTTATTTACTTGCTTTACTCTATGTTTATACGACTTTAATGAACTCTAATTTTATCCTGTCAATCATCAAATACATTTTTGACACAAATATTGAGAAGAAATATAATAAAAGTGTGATTTTTCATGTTCACTCATGCTAAAGTAATATGAATTATCCGCTTCGGTTGTACCAATATCCGGTGTCGTTCCCATACGGTGATGAAGTCATACCTTAAATAAAGGTGCTAACACTGCTGATCCTGCACCACCATACTCGAATGCATTAAGTAGTTGTGGAAGAATTTTATTTTTACAGAATGATGGAGGGAACGAATCTAACGATGGAGTCAATTTACTGAAGAAGTTCACTTTTTCTGTGTTGTCTTTGATCTGAAATATAATATACAATGTACCTTATAATTGGTATTCGCACAATTATTAGTCAGTTAACTGTTCATTTATAAACATTATAAATTAGCTATATTCTGATACAGTAAATTGGGATAATTTGGTGTAGGGATATTTTGGTTTTGTGCTAGAATATGCATGTTTTATTTTGGTGCATTTAATTTTGGCACTTTGGTAAAACAGTTGAGTTGTGTTTTATTTTGATATACGACAGGAAACTGAAGAAACACTTACATGTCCATTTCGAGTGTAAATCTATTGTAGTTTTGACAGAGAATAAAGGAAAATCTACTCTAACTAGGGAAAAATTAGACAACTTTCAGTAATATGTACACATATATTGATTATTGCAAAATTGTATTTACAATACTTAATGATGCAATTAGCGAATTGCCAAATCAATGTTTGGAGGATTTCAGTTTAATTTTGGTGCTTTGAAGGTAGGCGTAAAATACACCCCAAAAATTTCCCAATTTACAGTGTGTTCATAGAGTACATAAAGTGTCTGTGTTCTGTTATCTATAAAAAAAATTGATCTTAGAATTCAGATATGTTTATCTTTAAACATAACCCAAAAACTATCAATAAGGATTCTCATCTTATCTATGCTATTCTATAATCCAAATATATACACTAGTTGTTTACAAATGCCACAGTAGTCCAGCTTCCTTCACACATAAAATGACTGTCATGATATAGCTGACATACTGCTGAACAAATAACTGCAACATAAGGAACAGATCAGATTTGTCCTTCAGTACAACCTAATATACCCCTCTTTTTTTTGGTTCACACTGCTAGTGCTTAATTTTTGAAGCATTCATTTGCAGTTTTGTTTGTTTGTTTTGTCTTTGTTGTTTCCAATGTCACCATTTGTATTTCCATAGTAAGTCTTAGAGACTACACAGGTGTGGGTGAGAATCTACTGATTCACTCATCAAATGTCATGTTCTTCTAGGACACCATTTTGAATTGTAATTCTATTGTCAATACTTGATGTTACATGACAAGACTAAGGTGTCACATGAAAAGACAAAAACACCCATTTCTATTCTTAGATTATATTCAAAATTTTCTTTTAGCTTGTTTCTTAGGTATTCATTTGCTAATGAATTATTTACCACAAACATTCTGTATTACTATAAGGAACACAATACAATGAATTCAGTATAAAACACTGTTTTTTCATTCGAACTTCAAACTTTTCATTTGTACAATAGACCACTTTCCTATTTCTGTTTATGAATGAATTGCTCCAGTTGACCTCTGGTCAATCGGAGCAAATTGCGTCACTGAACATTGTACTGTGAAGTCAAAATTTTACTGGAAAATTCAACAACTGGTAACTGGTGTATTCGTTTCACTCATGTACAGCATGTTTCTATCGAGATAGAATATCAGCTATCAACAACGACAAAGGATTTCATGGCCTAAGTAACAAAACACTTCAAATCAATCAAACATAAATATTAAGAAAGCTGAAAAACTATTTTTTCCTGAGCTTCTGACATTAACAATCCCAAAAATTAATTCTGAAAAAGCCCCATCTATGAATTGAAATTAAACCATTCTACTGTGGAATTAAAGGTAAATGGAACAGATGTCAATATACGATATAATGTGGTCATATTACTTATCAAAATATTTAATTTTTTGACGTTATGTTTTATATTGGTAACTAGCATGTACCTGGATTTCTTCTAAAAACAGCATTGTATCAACAAATGAATTTTTCATGATTCCACCAGAACTTCTACAAGTTTGTATTAATTTGGCAGGATTTGGTCTAGAATTAGGATTAGCACTAACAAGTTCACAATAAGTAGGAATTAAAGATTTAGGAATCTGAAAAAAAAGATAAATTTAAGAAATTAGAGGTAGAACTCAATAAAAATATAATGAATCTTTTTATATGTAATTCATTGAAATAATTTGGATGTTTAACACTTTTTTTATCACATTAATGAATGTAATTTCTCCTTACTTAAAAAAGAAAACTAAAGAAGGCCATACGGTGACCCCTAGATGCTTTGTTTTGGGTCGTTTTAACCTGGATATGGAATGTTGTCTCCTTGACATTTACCCAATTTCCTTTCTTTTTCATAAGCATGCAATCAGTTTTCGATATACACATTTTAACTATATACATGTATTAGTTTTTGTGTGACAAGCTTTATGAATATGTGTTTTTGATCTGTCTAAAATCATACTATTGATCAATCTAGGAGGAGTGTAGGTTTTACAACTATGACAGATGTATTATTAATAATAATAATATAATAATAATAATAGCAAGAGCTGTCGCCGAATGGCAGCCAAATATACCCCCCGCTCATTGAACCCTGAATCGATATGGTAAGTGCAAAATAAGTTGGTGTGGACACAATACAGGTGTGGACACAGTACAAGTGTGGACACAATACAAGTATGGACACAATGATATAATCTTCAAGAAAGAACTTTTCACAAGGGTTCCAATGAAAACACTGTCTAAATCAGACAAATATAAAATTCAACTTTTTTCAGCCTATTTGATATTTTTACACATCTACATATAGTGTTCTTCATTTGTCTAAAGTATCATCAAAATCCTTCAAGTGGATTAAGAGGAGTTGTGCATACGAGGTAATCCATACATAGGGAATCAATGAAAACTCAAAGTCGAATTATCTCCCCTTCCTGGTTTCTGACAATAATTATATTACTTCATGCACATCTCCATATAGTATTCTTACTTTGTGTAAAGTTTTATTAAATTCCTTCAAGTGGTTTAAGAAGTTGCGCTTACAAGGTAACCCATATATGGGGAATCAACGAAAAGTCAAAGTCCAATTATCTCCCCTTTCTGGTTTCAGACAATAAATATATTCCTTCATGCACATCTCCATAGAGTGTACTTCCTTTGCGTAAAGTTTCATTAAAATCCTTCAAGTGGTTTAAGAGGAGTTGCGCTTACGAGGTAACCCATAAATAGGGAATCATCGAAAAGTCAAAGTCAAATTATCTCCCCTTCCTGGTATCGGACAATAATTATATTCCTTCATGCACATCTCCATATAGTGTCCTTCCTTTGTGTAAAGTTTCATCAAATTCCTTCAAGTGGTTTAAGAGGAGTTGCGCTTACAAGGTAACCCATAAATAGGGAATAAATGAAAAGTCAGTCAAATTATCCCCCCTTCCTGGTTTCGGACAATAATTATATTCCTTCATGCACATCTCCATATAGTGTCCTTCGTTTTTGCAAAGTTTCATCAAAATCCTTCAAGTGGTTTAAGAGGAGTTTCGCTTACGAGAAGTGTGGACAGATGGACAGACAGATGAATGGACAGACAGGGTGATTCCTATATACCCCCAAAACTTTGTTTGCGGGGGATATAATAATAAAATCTTTATTTAATGAGGGTAACACAGTTAGTATAACTAATCTTCCCTGAGGCCCTCAGGAACATAAATAAAGACAACATATATATTCATATGCAAAATGTGCTAAATATTGTAACAATATAACTATTATTCATAACATGGTTCTGTTCAGAAGATAGTCATTTAAAACTCTCTTAAACATGCTTTCAGAAGGTACATTCCGTAATAAATTCCATAACATTGGAGCAGAGTAATGAAAAGATTTTTTATATAACTGTTTTTGCTTTTGGAATATGAAGGTTTCCATTTACCACATTTCTAAGGCAGTATGGGTTACTTGAGGAAATAAGGCTGAAAGTATTTTTTAAGTAAGGTGGTGCTTCATTTTTTAAGCATTTAAAAAGAATAAGATACTTATGATATAAAATTCGGTCTTCTATGGTCATCCATCGAAGTTGTTTAAATAAAGGTTTAGATGGAGCTTGGGGATTGGCATCAAGAATTAATCTTGCTGCTCTCTTTTGAAGTTTCAATACTCGATTTAGTCCATCACTGCCACAGTTACCCCATAAAATGCAACAGCAATCAATTGATGGGAGAATATAGCCATTGTAAAATAACTTTCTTGCTTCAAGATTTAAATACTTCTTTATTTTTTGAAAGAAGATATATCAATGAGGAAATTTTTGAACAGACATGGTTTATCTGGTTTGACCAGCTTAAAGTTGAATCTATTTTGATGCCCAATAATTTTTCACAAGATGAAATTTGTAAGGGTATAGAATTTATTTGCAGGTGGAGTTCCGCATTCAAGTTTTAAAGTTTTTGTCTCGTTCCTATAACCATACATTTAAATTATATGTGTTACTGCTGTCAATCATATGAATAAGTTTACAATCAATAACAAAATCCACTTTAATTAGGATTCCAATCTTTTCTGCTCAGGGCTTTTCAAGAAATAATTGTATGGGGTGGAAGGCACTTTAATTAAAATTTGATGGGTTGTGGGGTATATAGGAGACTTGCATTGAAGAAGCAATGAGACAAACTAATTAAAATTTTATGCATGGTGGTTTCTTTTAGAAAGTGCTTTCCAGCCCCCAACCCCCCATACAATTATTTCTGGAACTGCCCTAAGTAAGCAATCTTTAACATTTATCAATAATACATATAGGACCATTTCACAAAAAATCTTTTTACACAACTATAAGTCACAAGTCTATATGAAATATTAAAAGGGTTATGACTAATTACAATTGTCAGATTTTTTATTAACATGGGTTTTGAAATTATTAGTGAAAACTAAATAGCAATCCTTGGTTTTCAATATTGTGTTCATTCTACATTCTTTTTCTGCAATCAATGTGTGTGCATTTTTTTTAGATTGTATACATATGAAATACTAACCTTTCCAAATGACTTTAAAGCTGAGGACTTAGTTAAAGGACCATTAAATACTTCCCATATTAAACAACCAAGTCCCCACATATCTGATGACCTGAAATTACATAATTAGTTCACATAGGAATATGTTACCTCCAAATTTTTGTGAAAAATTTAGTATGATCAACAGGAACAAAAATATAAATAGCCACGCTCTGTAACCACTTCCATTATTTTGTCATGCCTTGAAATTGATATATATTTGTGCTACCATATCAATGTAAGAAATTAATTTTGATAAAAGTATTGTTGTTATGGCAACTGGTGCAATGTCAAGCTTTCATGGCAGATGTCAGACTGATATGTATCAACTTAGATGTAGCAATACACGAACATCAAAAAGGGTGAGGCTATACATTACAGTTGGAATGTAAAACTATGTTGCAAATTTTGAAGAAAAAAAATACTGAATGATACATTTGAGATCTAGATCAATTGTTAAGTGATAGATTGGCATGTACCGATACCCTCTTAGATACATCAAAAGATAAAACATACTGAATTTATACGATAAAAATACTGAAAATGGACTTGAATTGCATTGTTTGTGAAGTTAGCAAACCATGAAATCAAGGTGTATTGTATGTAAGGATCATCAACTGCACATGATAATGGATAGTTTACATCATATGCTATTTATACAGCATGCCTACTACTTCTTGCAGTTAGGGTACAGGATAATTTTACGGTAAAATTAATTGATGATGTAATGCACTGAAGAAAGACAATTTTTTGTTTTGTTACTGTTGTGGATGAATTCTTAGCTTGTTAATTGTTGGTCTTAAATTTTACATGCAGATCATACATATGCATTTGATCATATTTTCCTGTTTTTTTTTCCATCTTGATAGCATGCTGTTTATCATTTTAAACAACTTGTGTGATTGGATGTTGAGATTGGAAGCCACCAATCAAATGATCAGACTTACACATACCAATACAAAATGTATATTAATTTACTTTGTTATTTAAAAGGGCTTCAGCAATTGGGAAGGGTGATCGCAAGCAACCAACCAATTTACCCTAACTTTTGATTTAAACAACACATTTTGACTAGAAAACTAAAATATTAAATGGTCAAGATGTTTCAATAAAATTTGATTGATACGTCTACAAGTAACAATTTATAAGCAATTATTTTTAAGAAGGTGCAGGAACATTTTATATTTGTGAAGTAGTTTTCTAATGTATGTGAATGGGCATGCCGATATACAATATACATGATCTACTAAAAATGTGAAAGTTACAGTGCAATTTGAAAGTAAAAACTACATGCATATGTCACTTTGAGCAACTTTTTTAGTAGATGAGACAAAAACATCTTATTACCATTTTTTAGCCATCATTCCTTTTCTAAGATCAACCTTTTCTGGAGGATCATATTTTTCTAACATAGGTAAAATTTTCACCGGAGGTACACTATCCTGACCTGAGTTAGGATACATGTAATCCACTCCACCCAGTTTCCACTCTCCAGCTGGATCCACAAATATGGATGATATACACACATTATTATGTACTAAATTACAGTCATTTATAAGAAAAGAGAGTCCTTTCTGAAAAGAGGATAAACAAATTAATTAGCATTCTAACTGAAAAAGATTTGAATATAAGCAGTTTCCTCTTGATCAAGATTTGCTCCCAAAGAATTATTTAATTCAAAGTCATCAGCCAGCTGAAGTAAAAAAATATAATATACAGTGGAACCTGTCTAATCCAACACACTGTGGGACCATAGAAATGTGTAGGATTATACAGGATGTCAGAATACTCAGGTTTGAAAAGCATTTAAAAGTTGTCCTTGGGACCAAAAGATTACGCCGGATTTGACAAGATGTTGGAATACTCAGGTGTCGGATTACACAGGTTTCACTGTAGTTAACATTGTAAAAGTTATTGTGATAAAACTTGAGAGTAACATATTGCATTGATATGATGAAGTTACTGTTAAAATCAAACTCTCTTTGATAGTTGCTTACTTTACATTAATTTGTTTATTTTAATGTTGTAGTAGGGTTGGGGAAGTTTGCATATTCCAATATTTTTGAGCCTCAAATATCTCACCATCAGGATGGGTTTTGGTCACTTATTGAATGCTTTGCAGTGATCACTTTTGCAGTTTGCCAGCAGACTAGGCTCCTTGAGCTAGCCGGCAGTTTAGAAGAGAGCACTCATTGACCCATCTTTCAAAATTACGGTTTGTCCCTTTTCTTTTTCAGATGTGGTCATGGAGTTTAGTAGTCTACCTGTTTTGACTTTTTTATGTGTGTTTATACTATAGGGAAACAGGACAGATAAAGGGAGGATTGGGTACCCATTAACCGGTTTAACCCTAACACTGGCTGTTGCTAGTGCCGGTACCAAGTCCGACTGTCCTGAGTTCCTATTGTTGTTTACATTTGTTTTTCACTTGTTGTTTTTTTCTTGTGCAGTTCCTTGATACAATGTGGCATGTGACTGTGTTTTTCGGCCATTGTAGGTGTTTCCTGTCATCCTTTTTATTCTATAAAACAGATTATGCATTTAAAGTTGCAACTTAACATTTTCTTATGATGCATTAGCATGTGTGACGATCTGTATAAGATATTCAATAGCACTAAAACGTACCACAATTTGGTGTAGACCCCATGATATAGCCAGTTCATTCTGTGCTCCTTCACTTGTAGATTCTCTTAAATAAATTTCTAAAGGTGTAACAGGTTCTGTGGCAATATAAATAACTTTCTCTGTCTACAAATGACAACAAAAAACATAAAAGTATGTAACCTTAATATAAGATCTATTCTTATCAAGTTATTCCTCAATTGCCAATGCTGAATGAAACATCATCATACAATGAATGTATCTGGTAAATTAACTTTTTTATAGTTGTAATACTGTAGCCTGCTGTAAATTTTAACTGGTCATTAATATCTTAATGTGTTAATGAAAAAATTTCAAACAAGGTCAAACTAATATTTACGCAAGGGTTATGATAATTACCTCCCTTTAGAACAGAATTAAGTGATTTTGTGGACATCTATACAAAGTATTCTTCCACAGTACAAAAAAGTTTAATCACAAACAAATGTATGGTCTACATATATAGACAAGTTTTATTTTGGTATACAGAGTCCGAGGGTATGAAGGCCCTTTACCATTAACCATGAAGCTGCTTTTTCTCTGCTACCTTTAATGTCTTAATCGATCAAATTTTTACTGTTAATCGCCAAAAATGCTAGCGTGATTCGTTAAAGGGCTTAAAATGTCCTAACATTAATGTCATACAACTGAAATTTTTACCATTAACCGTCAAAAGAGTACCCCATTCACACCTTCTATTCCATTTTGGGGAATAATTAATTTCTCAATGTAAGGATACATTGTGGTGCTGGATGAAACCTGTCAGTTTTCTTTATCTGGAGGACTATCAACAGCTTGCTTTACTGTGTGGGGTTTGTACATCATTAAAAATTATACAATAAATTTGATGGGTTGCATAACAGATAGCCACAAGATGTACTAGTAGGTCTTGCTTATATTTAAAGGCTGCGTGCTTTGCTTTTGTCCATGTTTTTAATTACAGTTTAAATAATTAAAATCTACCTTACTTATAAATTTTTATTTCTCTAATGCATGAAGAAATTTCACAATTCCACAACAACGTGAGAAATAAAATCAATAACTACCATGTAGACTAAAATTGTTCTCCGTCTCTAATTGGTCAATGATGTAAATGTCAAAATTCACTGTCAAATTCCAGAAATAATGTGCCTAAATTTTGATGAATTTGTCTTCCTAATCATTGTTTGGCAATTTTTTTCTTGCATTGTTAAAAAATAGTACCGGTAATGGTGCATTACATGATACCCTGCCACGTTTCACAAAATTTCAAAGTTTAAAGTGGCATAACTCCAGATCCCTGTGTACTTCTGAAGCCAAAATTATACTTGGCCTGTGTTTTATAGTAAACAGCTTACATACCAAATTAGAAGACCGTATGTTATTTCATTCACAAACCCCTTGGACCTCTGGATCAAAAGTCAAATTAGGTCTGAGTTTTGTGGTAAACAAGTTACATACCAAGTTTGAAGACAGTCTACTATTTCATTCACAAGTTATCAGTTGGAAACCCTAAAATTAGAAAAATTTCAAAGTTTCAAGGGGCATAACTCCAGAACCCCTTGGACCTCTTAGCCCGAAATCGAACCTAGCCTGACTTTTGTGGTAAACAAGCTACATACCAAGTTTGAAGACAATATATTATTTCTTTCACAAGTTATCAGTTGGAAACCTTAATATTGACAAAATTTCAGTTTCAAGGGGCATAACTCCAGAATCCCTTGGACCTCTGAACCCTAATTCGAACTTGACCTGAGTTTTGTGGTATACAAGTTACATAACAAGTTTAAAGACTTGTTATTTCGTTCACAAGTTATCAGTCGGAAACCTTCGGGGGACGGACAGACAGATGGATGGAAGGACAGACGGACGGACAGACACACGACTGAGGGTATCACATAATACCTCGCCACTACGTGTGGCGGGGTATAAAAAATATAACTAAATATACCAGTAAATGTATGTAAAATATTTCATTCAAGATCACATTTTCATGTACATGTATGGTGCAAGGATGCATATAATAACAATATCAGAAACAAGATGGTGACACTTTGAGAATGGGCACTTCAAGGATCACTTTATTTTACTTTAAATATATTGAATTAGAACTATGAAAAACAATCTGTATTAGTGTTTTCCCCATGTCCTTTAGCATTGGGGTACCCCGATGCTTTCATCATTACCCCTATGCTTTAATTTTTACCCCGATGCTTTCCAGGTAGATATCTTACTTGATGCCGTATTTCTTGCTCAGGTACACATGCTGAATATACAATAAATAAAGAGTTTAAGCATAATGCTTCTGTATTTTATGTAAAATTTCATAAAAACTATCATTAATAAGTACATTGTACCTAAAAACTTTTATAAATGACAAGAGTATTACGCCAACGGGTTAACTCGCCTCAAGCTAAAAATTCACCCTACTCTATGGAAAATTCCCTGGGAGAACACTGTGTACCGTACATTGTTTCAAGTTCATTTTACAATTTTTTTAAAAATTAATTCTTCATAGTCAAATTTTCAAATTTTTAAGTTCTCAATAAACCATAATTTAAGTAGCTTGATTTGAGAAACAAGTCCAGAAACAATATCTTTACCTCTATTCCATCCATAAAAGTTAATATATTAGGATGTCTTAATGTCTTGATTCTTTTAAATGAAGCTTTCGCAACTAAAGTCTGCAAATAATAAAAAAAAGTTTAAACACAGAGAAACACAAATAATACACTAACTCTTTACTCATTTCTTTTACATAATGACTCAATTACCATGTAATATTTATCTTAGTATAATCTTACATAAAATTTAACTTGAATATGACTATTATTTCTATATTCATGTCTACCGGTAATTGTTTCATGCAAATGTTATCTACAATACAAAACAGCGATTCAAATTTTGTTTCACAAAATTAGCTAGTGATCAGTATGAAGCCTTGTACATGTACTTTACTTTGTGTATCCTAAAACACCTTTCCCTGTGTGCATCTCTATAAAGTCAAGAATCTGATCAGCTACTGTCAATGTGTGTTATTTATTGTTTATGGTATATTATCTTTGTAAAATCTGTTCTAATTTTGCCTTCAGGAAACTTAAAAACTTGTTGTACAACATGGATTTATATAAATGGTGTATAGTGTCTGTTTTAGTTTTTATACATGTTTGCATTGTTTAATTCTATGTATGTGAAACTGATGTGAAGTATTGCTTCTTTCATATCTACCCAACATTTCTAAACATTTTTAAAACATTAACCCTTACTGTTGATATCTACCATGCAGTTGTAAAACCTTCAATTTGACTTTTACGTAGACACATCAAGTTCAGTATTTATACAGTTAGGCCATTTAAAAACTTTAGATTCCAATACTCCTTCCCCTATTATTAAAAAACTTTTGCTTATTTTTGTCTTCTTTCCTCAAAATTCACAGCTTTTTTCACTATAATTATTAAATCAAAAAATAAAAATTTGCCCACCCTTCATGTCCCTAACGGATGAGAATCTTAATATTTTTTTTTTATAATGGCCTTAGTTTAAGAAATATATACCTGTGATTCACTGTTTCCTTTGACATCAAACACAAACACAGATACAGGATCACCAGATCCCTACAAAATATGACATTCATTAATGATCAATTATCAGTATTCTTAAAACCATCTAAGATATATTTTTTGTTTTATTAAAATATAGATATGGGTATCTATTTTTATTTTTTAATTTCCCTCATGTCTGTTTTATATTAGTTTCAGCCTTTGAGGCATCATTGATTTATTGCACTTAAAATATTTACCTACTCTAAAGAATGTGTTGTTGTTTAGATGTATTTCTTTTTTTTTGCATTGTCAATTATTGATCATATCCAACGTAGTATGTTAATTGACTTAAAGAGCTATAGCTCTCTGAAATAAAAATACTTGAGTAATTTAACTTTCTAGTACAAAATCATACAGTAATGAGGCATAACATGATACCCTGCCATGTAAATAATTTGAAAGGACATAACTCAGAAGACAGCAGAGCAAATTACCATGATTACACTTAAACTTGGTCTGCATTTAATTTGAAGTAAACAACTTACATGTTCCTTCCAAGTTTGAAAACTGTATGTAAACTTGTTGACAAGTTACATGTATCATAATTCACAAAAATTTGAAAATCTCCAAATCCACAGACTTGGACCCATATGAACTTTTCCCAGTATTATGACGTTGATAACTGTAATGTCACAAAGTAATTCCCAGTGTTTTTGAGGAAAAATGATTTGTGCCTTCCAATTTTGCGTACTTTATGCAGGTTACCGACGGGAGATTTGTTAAAAGTTGCAAAATTTATGATTTACCCTTAAACTAGCTCGAAGACCTATATTGTTTTTGCAATTTTTGAGTTGCTTATTGTTAGAAGAACACAATATCGGAATTTCATAAAATCGACAAAATGAGAAGTCTTTAAAATATTGTAAATTTGACTGTGTAATTCTACATTTCGTGCAATGTTTTTCGTAATATGTGCTACATATTCTTTAATTTAGTAAAATATAACATAATTTTTTAAATCAAATTTATTTTTCTGTAAATCCTTAAAACTTTAACTTTGTTTTTCTGTTGCTCTTGTACAGAGTAGATTAGAAATACTTTCTCAATCAATTTTAAAACTACAACTTAATTTTTCTTCAAAAAACGCAAATATGATCGAGGTCGATTTCCATGGAAACAAGATCAGCGACCCAATATTTTCTTGCCATTTTTGGAATCCTCGACACTTGTTTAACAACATATCTAAACATGATGAAAATGACATTATAGCAAGAAACTGTTGGATATGCCCTCAAGTCTTTACCATGTCGATGACCCAGCATTCTGTAAATAAAATTGATGTCAACGTTTTAAATATACAAGAAAATGTATTTAGGGACAGACCAACACAACTGTGGCCAGAACTACTTACAATGGAACAACATGGGAACTGAACTACCTTATACCTTTTTCATGCAGGCCATTCAGAGGCCAAATGTTATGTGACAGGACAGACAAACTGCATTTTAATACATGTTTAGTCAAGTTAGTAGATGTAAATAGCCAGTAAATCTACTTGGCTAGTAGATCTATTCCTTACAATGTACATGTAGCTCACTTGATTAAGCTGCTGCTGGAGTGTTGAAGGTCCTTGTGAATTTTGCAATTAATGAGAATGGTGCTCTCCGGTAACATTTGGAAACCAACTAAAAACGCACAGTGGTTAGAAAGAGCTAACCAGTGTTTGTGATGTGTATTTGCTGAAAGTCATTTATAGCAAGTTGACGACACGCAATGTGGGGAAAGTGTGACAGGACAGCCTATATATGTAGTAGTAGCTATATATAGG
>MJUU01043268.1:2109-15724 GCA_002080025.1 Modiolus philippinarum
AGCAACAGAAGAATACCGAAGGACATTGATTGGCCAGACTAACAACATATTGAGTGAAGCAACAGAACAATACCGAATGACATTCATTGGCCAGATTAACAACATATTGAGTGGAGCAACAGAAGAATACCGAATGACATTGATTGGCCAGACTAACAACATATTGAGTGAAGCAGCAACAGAAGAATACCGAATGACATTGATTGACAAGACTAACAACATATTGAGTGAAGCAACAGAAGAATACCGAAGGACATTGATTGGCCAGACTAACAACATATTGAGTGAAGTAACAGAAGAATACCGAAGGAGATTGATTGGCCAGACTAATAACATATTGAGTGAAGCAGCAACAGAGGGATACCAAAGGACATTGATTGGCCAGACTAACAACATATTGAGTGAAGCAGCAACAGAAGAATACCGAATGACATTGATTAGCCAGACTAACAACATATATAGTGAAGCAGGAACAGAAGAATACCAAAGGACATTGATTGGCCAGACTAACAACATATTGAGTGAAGCAGCAACAGAAGAATACCGAAGGACATTGATTGGCCAGACTAACAACATATTGAGTGAAGTAACAGAAGAATACCGAAGGACATTGATTGGCCAGACTAACAACATATTGAGTGAAGCAGCAAAAGAAGGATACCGAAGGACATTGGTTGGCCAGACTAACAACATATTGAATGAAGCAACAGAAGAATACCGAAGGACATTGATTGGCCAGACTAACAACATATTGAGTGAAGCAGCGACAGAAGAATACCAAAGGACATTGATTGGCCAGACTAATAACATATTGAGTGAAGCAGCAACAGAAGGATACCGACGGACATTGATTGGCCAGACTAACAACATATTGAGTGAAGTAACAGATAAATACCGAATGACATTGATTGGCCAGACTAACAACATATTGAGTGAAGCAACAGAAGAATACCGAATGACATTGATTGGCCAGACTAACAACATATTGAGTGAAGCAGCAACAGAAGAATACCGAATGACATTGATTGACCAGACTAACAACATATTGAGTGAAGCAACAGAAGAATACCGAAAGACATTGATTGGCCAGACTAACAACCTATTGAGTGAAGCAGCAACAGAAGGATACCGACGGACATTGATTGGTCAAACTAACAACATATTGAGTGAAGTAACAGAAGAATACCGAATGATATTGATTGGCCAGACTAACAACATATTGAGTGAAGCAACAGAAGAATACCGAATGAGATTGATTGGCCAGAATAACAACATTTTGAGTGAAGCAACAGAAGAATACCGAATGACATTGATTAGCCAGACTAACAACATATTGATTGAAGCAGCAACAGAAGAATACCGAATGACATTGATTGACCAGACTAACAACATATTGAGTGAAGCAACAGAAGAATACCGAAGGACATTGATTGGCCAGACTAACAACATATTGATCTAAGCAACAGAAGAATACCGAAGGACATTGATTGGCCAGACTAACAACATATTGAGTGAAGCAGCAACAGAAGAATACCGAAGGACATTGATTGGCCAGACTAACAACATATTGAGTGAAGTTACAGAAGAATACCGAAGGACATTGATTGGCCAGACTAACAACATATTGAGTGAAGCAGCAACATAGGGATACCGAAGGACATTGATTGGCCAGACTAACAACATATTGAGTGAAGCAGCAACAGAAGGATACCGAAGGACATTGATTGGCCAGACTAACAACATATTGAGTGAAGTAACAGAGGAATACCAAAGGACATTGATTGGCCAGACTAACAACATATTGTGTGAAGCAGAAACAGAAGGATACTGACACACATTGATTGGTCAGACTAACAACATATGGAGTGAAGTAACAAAAAAATACCGAAGGACATTGATTGGCCAGAGTAACAACATATTGAGTGAAGCAGCAACAGAGTGATATCGAAGGACATTGATTGGCCAGACTAACAACATATTGAGTGAAGTAACAGAAGAATACCGAAGGACATTGATTGGCCAGACTAACAACATATTGAGTGAAGCAGCAACAGACGGATACCGAAGGACATTGTTTGGCCAGACTAACAACATATTGAGTGAAGCAACGGCACAAGGATACCGAAGGACATTGTTTGGCCAGACTAACAACATATTGAGTGAAGCAGCAACAGAGGGATACCGAAGGAAATTGATTGGCCAGACTAATAACATATTCAGTGAAGCAGCAACAGAAGGATACCGAAGGACATTGATTGGCCAGACTAACAACATATTGAGTGAAGTAACAGAAGAATACCTAAGGACATTGATTGGCCAGACTAACAACATATTGAGTGACGCAGCAACAGAAGAATACCGAATGACATTAATTGACCAGACTAACAACATATTGAGTGAAGCAACAGAAGAATACCGAAGGACATTGATTGGCCAGAATAACAACATATTGAGTGAAGCAGCAACAGAAGGATACCGAAGGACATTGATTGGCCAGACTAACAACATATTGAGTGAAGCAACAACAGAGGGATACCGAAGGACATTGATTGGTCAGACGAACATCATATTGAGTGAAGCAGCAACAGAAGGATACCGAAGGACATTGATTGGCCAGACTAACAACATATTGAGTGAAGCAGCAACAGAAGGATACCGAAGGACATTGTTTGGCCAGACTAACAACATATTGAGTGAAGCAACGGCACAAGGATACCGAAGGACACCCATTGGCCAGACTAACAACATATTGAGTGAAGCAACGGCAGAAGAATACCGAAGGACCCCGATTGGCCAGACTAACAACATATTGAAGCAGCACCAGAAGAATACCAAAGGACATTGTTTGGCCAGACTAACAACATAATGAGTGAAGCAACAGAAGAATACCGAATGACATTGATTGGCCAGACTAACAACATATTGAGTGAAGCAACAGAAGAATACCGAATGACATTGATTGGCCAGACTAACAACATATTGAGTGAAGCAGCAACAGAAGGATACCGAAGGACATTGTTTGGCCAGACTAACAACATATTGATTGGGGCAACAACAGAAGGATACCAAATGACATTGTTTGGCCAGACTAACAACATATTGAGTGAAGCAGCAACAGAAGGATACCGAAGGACATTGTTTGGCTAGACTAACAACATATTGAATGAAGCAGCAACAGAAGAATACCGAAGGACATTGATTGGCCAGACTAACAACATATTGAGTGAAGCAACAACAGAAGGATACCGAAGGACATTGTTTGGCCAGACTAACAACATATTGAGGGAAGCAGGAACAGAAGGATACCGAAGGACATTGATTGGCTAGACTAACAACATATTGAGTGAAGCAACAACAGAAGGATACCGAAGGACATTGTTTGGCCAGACAAACAACATATTGAGTGAAGCAGGAACAGAAGAATACCGAAGGACATTGTTTGGCCAGACTAACAACATATTGATTGAAGCAACAACAGAAGGATACCGAAGGACATTGTTTGGCCAGACTAACAACATATTGAGTGAAGCAACAACAGAAGGATACCGAAGGACATTGTTTGGCCAGACTAACAACATATTGATTGAAGCAGAAGAATACCGAAGGAACAAACATCGAAGTACATCTAGACAAGGGAAAAACGAGAATACACACTCACAAAGCACGTAAGGCACTTTAATAGTGTGAACTCCAAAAAAAACAGGAATAAATAGGGGTTCCGGAAGGGTAGGCATATCCTGCCCCGCATGCAACATTATTGAGGAGAAAACGGAACGTCTTGTCAGAAGATATTTTTAATGTTTTTCTGTGTTTCTTGATTATGAGATTTAAACATGCTAAAATGGACATATCAACATACAATATTATACAATGTTTATACACAATGAACTGTCTTCCTGTTTTTCAGATTTAGGACAACTGTCTCAGCTGGAGTTGTAAATGTATTACACATTGGTTTGACTTCCGTAACACCTGCTGGCATGGATACTTCAAAGTTCTGAATGATCTGACAATACAAAACATATATTAAAAGTCTATTGTTATAACGCCTTTATCAAAATAGAAATGCAAAATTTTGGCATATAAACATTTGAAACGTATAACGTATTCAAATCTTGCTATTTGCTATATGGAGTATATATTTCACAATTAATTCGTTACTGTA
The DNA here is from genome assembly GCA_002080025.1 of Modiolus philippinarum. Classification (NCBI taxonomy): domain Eukaryota; kingdom Metazoa; phylum Mollusca; class Bivalvia; order Mytilida; family Modiolidae; genus Modiolus; species Modiolus philippinarum. The sequence goes on from MJUU01043268.1 coordinate 6,275, forward strand.
GAGCGTGCAGTACATACAGTGACTTTGTGGAAAGAGCAAAACCACTGTCACAAAAACTGCTGAGTCAGGGATATGTTCAGCCTTTGTTACTTTCGTCCCTTCAGAAATTCTATGGCCGTCACCACGACATCATAGATAGATATGAAATGTCAGTGTCACAAATAAAAACTGACATTTTCAGCTAGATTCGCGTCTTCCCTGATTTGACATTACCGGTTTCGACTTTACACTGAATTGACCCACTGACAGTGTGACGGGTGCTGTGCACAGAGCAGGACATGCTTACCCTTCCGGGGCACCTGATGTCACTCTTGTTTATTGAGAGTTCACACTGTTAGTGCTTTAGTTTTTTGTGTTGTATATGTAACGTTCGTGTGTTTTGTGGGCATGTGGTGTCTTTGGTCTTCCGTCTTTTGGTGTTCTTGCTTTTGCCTTGTCTCTGGACTTTGATTTGTGTAATCTTGTGCTTTGTTCCTTCGGTATTCTACTGCCGTTGTTTTTGACATTGCACTTGAAGATATATAACTGGTTTTAAAACCTATAAACCTATTTACGACTTTAAATGTATTATAACTAACGGAAATGTCACAGATAACCAGTACAAGGGTTAACGGAAATGTCACAGATAACCAGTACAAGGGTTAACGGAAATGTCACAGATAACCAGTACAAGGGTTAACGGAAATGCCACAGATAACCAGTACAAGGGTTAACGGAAATGTCACAGATAACCAGTACAAGGGTTAACGGAAATGTCACAGATAACCAGTACAAGGGTTAACGGAAATGTCACAGATAACCAGTACAAGGGTTACACGTAGCCATATATCCCACCGTACCAGAAATTTGAAACTCTACATATTTATAGATTTTCAAAATCAAAAGAGGCATTAATCCTACAGAATCAAAGCACTGGACACTGGAAAGCTGTTAAGCATTTTATCAATGTTAGAACATCTAGGCATGTATTTCAAAAACAAATGCGAGGTAGGGTAGGATAGGAGAGGATCTGATCTGACTTTTTACAAATAATATTGATGAAAAATTAAAAATGCCTTGACAATGTTTTCAAAATGATGAAAACAAAACAACATATATGCGGTTTTATCTTTTGATCACATATGTTGTTTGCTTGATTACAAATGAATATGTGGTTTTCGAGATCCTTTGATTCCCGGAACGACGTAACATCTTTTATGACGTTCCAGGTTCATCCACATTTCCAGTTTCATGCATTTCCAACACATATGATGTCAATGCGTCTCAGAAAGGCTTACTAATTTGTAACATAGGGAAATTTTGCTTTCCCATTGAAGATAAGTTTTTGTTCTGAATGACTTGATTTTTATTTGCACATTTTTAAAGAAATTTTTTCCAGTTCAACGAACGCAAATGTGACGAAATTGAAGTTCAGTTCCAAACATAGAAATCGTGTGTTATCCTGCAGACAGTGCAGTCATGTTGCTGCGGTTCTTAACTTCAAGCTTCATTATAAAATAAAATGAAAAAATTACGACATTATATAAGAGGGTGGTAAAGGGTTATTTTCGTGCAACGTTTTTGGGGTTTTATAAATTCGTGTTTTCGTGTTTGGTGTTTTTATTCCTCGTGTTTTCGTGTTGGCATTATTTCACGTGCCTCGTTTTTGTCCATATTTTGAACTCGTGATTCGTTTTGAATATTTTATATTTCGTGCGTGTACATTTTTCTGTAAAATAAATCAATTAGAATGGTAACGGTACCAGAAAGTATTACAGAGCCAAATTTCATAGACTTTCATTGATTTTAAGAGCCTTCGGGTAAAAATTTTTAGAGAAGATGCATGAATTGCTATAAATCATGATAGCTTCTCAAGTTTTCGGCGAACTAAGACCAGTAATTTTCCGTCTTTCGTGATTGGCCATTTTTATCACTCGTGTTTCGTTTTCGGCAATTTTGAAGCACGTTCTTTCGTGTTGGGGACCACCCTTTACCACCCCCATATAAGTGGAACTTGTCCAATAAGATATTGTTATTTACAGCGATTACGAAGCAGAGGACGTCAAGCAACCCAACGTCACTATTAGCACGTGATAGAGTGCTAAGATAAGCATGTTCTCCTGTAGAAGTTCTGAAAACGATATATTCTTTGTACCTTTAAATTGAGCACTCTGTGTCCTCAAGTACAGACCTTTAGTGTATCTTACCCAAGCTACGACAAACTTCTACATCTTCAATTAATACAATACATACCATATATACTGAACACAAAAAGTTTAGCAACAATTGGTGTGAATGAAAAGGGTCTATTTTTCAGGTTACCAAATCTCAATTATTAAATTAAATTTTACATTTCTGATCTGGATTTGAGTTCGACTAATCATTAGCATTACGTCTGTCCATAAATTCTGAATATTGCATTAATTCTAAGCTAACTCGACCCAAAAAGAAAAACATTGAAAAAGGGGGGATATGCAAAAAAACGCCAGATTTTTCATTTTTATGCAATGAAAGCCAACAAAATGTTTTTGATTACCAGAACTGGTTATGTAACGGTGATCATGAAGTGATCTTTGTACTTTTTTGCAAAAGATGAAAATCGCCTACGGGAAAAAGGTCCATGTTAATTTTTGGACCATAACTTGAAATGGATATCTTGTACAACCAATCTGACAAAATGAAGAATTTTTTATGGTTGAATTAAAGCAAATATTGGTTATTTTTAACCAAGATCAGAATTAATCAGTATTTAAGCATTTTTGTCAAACTTTAAAACGGTTGAAAATGTGTTGCTAAACTTTTTTTTGTTGAGTATAGTTTCTTTTCTCATAAAGTGTGTCAAAAGTAAATGTTGCTTTTGTATGGATACCTATAGATACTGTACTCGTGTTGGAAAATGGGAGCAACTAACACAGAAATCAGCTTATCAGTAAAAAGTAATTGGCTTATATTCTATACCATTTACAAAGACTACATACAGAAATGCATAGCCGAAACGTCTCGAAATAACATTGATCGGGTTCAAAAGCATTTGTTGCTCATTTGTACCAGCCTCTGAACTCAGGCTCTGGGTTGTTTGGAATCCACTGCCAGAATTCCCTTCCTGCTTTCGGATTGGTGCAAAATGAATTGAAACAAAAGAAGAAAACACTGCAAGTGATGGAAAGTCAGCAAGCGAGCAGTTTTCCCAAATTGTCGCAATTCAGCGAAGTTCTCCATTACCCAAAATCATACTTGATTACGCTTGCATAGAGAAGCCGGTCGATAGCAAGTACGCCGTCCAAGATAAAGTTTAAGACTGTACCAATTATTCATTTTTGATACATTTGCATTATGGTTCATTGTAAATTCAAAAACTTTAAAAGGTCATATAATTTATCCTACAGAGAATTATTTTTAAATTCTTTTCAACAACGGCGTTTGCAGACGAGCCGTACAATGTAAATAAGTAAGGCCAGTTATTAAGTCTCCAACGATGGAGGTACACGCACACCTGTCCAGAAAATGTAAACATTGAAAGACGGGCCGAGGAAATTGATGTAAATATAAACAATAAAACCACTAAAAGTCCTGATTCTAATAAGAGTTATGAGTTACAAAGGTGATCGTAGAAGTTACTATGCTTCCATTCATAACAAAACTTGTAAAAATTATAGCGCACCGCGGGAAATTTTTATGAATGAACCGAATCGTGAATTACGAATGTCAAATAAAGCTACATTTTCATGCTGTTTTTTGTAAGAACTGCATATACTTTCAGTCTGAATATTTTCAAAGGAAATAATTTGAATTTGACGATTAGTTTCTCACAAACTACTGCCAGACATGAAGTACGTTAATGCGTAATGTGATATCTGTTCGGTACATCTGGCTAGTGTCTAGTCTAGACCGAAAGCAACAGTATAAAGCTGCTTAATCGAACTCGATTTGAGACATTCTTGAACTAAAGCTACTGAATGAATTTTACAAAATCCATTCCATTGAGAAATAAATTTGCTTAGGCGCTTACAAGGATATTTTGTCTATTTTCTAAGTTAAAAAGGGGCATAACTCCTACAAAATTATCAACCAGGGCTCATCTTCGAACTCCCTTGAGACATTCTTGAACTCAAGCTACTGTATAAATATTATCCAAATCCACTGAGAAATAAATTTGCTAGACCGCTTACAAGGATATTTTGTCGATTTTCAAATTTAAAAAACGGCATAAATCTTTCAAAAATATTCGACCAGGACTCATCTCCGAACTCCCATGAAATATTCTTGAAGTTAAGTTACTGTGTAAATATTATCCAAATCCAATGAGAAAGAAACTTACTAGACACTGAAATTCACTAATGAGGCACAAATAAAGTCGCCGCAGCATATAGCGCATGTGCATGCCAATTTCATATGTTTTTAATTTACTGACATATGCCCTTTATGTCACATAATAAATGAACAATATGTACTAGAATCAAGATGGTTTTATGCGACATCAAATGTGACAAAACGATACATACGTTACTGTCGCCAACTCTGACAAGAACTTAAGTTTACACTGTGGTTGCAAAGTGATACCTTTGTTGTAATTTATATGACATCTAACCAGTAGTGCTCAGTGGAACGCTTTATTTGAATGACCACATGATATAAAGAGAAGTTATTCAGCGGAACTGTTGCTATCCGAAGTCATGTCGCTAGTCGCTTGATACATACGGAACTCTATACTTCCTGCGATTCCATAATTAAAATGTTAAGGTCCATATCATATTTTTGTAGCCAATCGGAAACATTCTGTTCATTGTACAAACTCAAAGTCATTTGAAAATAAATGATAAATTGTTTTGGTGACCATATTCCCTTTGAAAGTGAAATAATCTTGGTTATAAATTATATGATACCTACGTTACCAGTGTTTTGTTTGCTCATTTCATGGTATAGAAATCTGTATTCGGTATTTTCAGTAACCAGTTAGCGTGAGCATTTCAAAGAAGGTTTATGTATGAACAACAGATAATTAGCTGCCAGTAACTATTGCGAGGATGTGGTGCAAAAATACATACGTTACCAATACATACGTTACTGATCAAATCAACATATCTGGGAAAGTGGTGTTTTGCACTTTCAAGAGGATCTTGTACGACTGCTGTACGTAGATTGAGAGAAAAAAGATGAAACTTAGGAGAGAATTTCAATTCTGATAGCAGTTAAATGAACTTTTTCAATACATACGTTACCAAGACACTTGAAATAATATATTACGCTTTCAAAAAATAGATTTCTCCATTTACTCTTTATTTCGAATTTAAAGCTTTATTATGACATTTTTTAACATTGTCATTGAAATTGCTGGAATGTTAGGGTCATCTGTCAAAAAGTGATAACTAATACCTACGTTACCGGCCTTGAAATGAGGCAAACTTCTTTAAGGATACTTTAATGCACATACTTTTCTATTAAAATTCTTGCAAATAACTTAAATTTGATAAACCAGCCGCTTTATTCTTGTGGTACCTCAATGTATTTGTTTTCTCTTTTGAAATAAAGATACATACGTTACCTTTGCTTATACTTTCACAAATTTAAAACAAAAGTGACAAAAGAAAAACACAAATGATTCGTTTAATTGTACTTTCGATTGGGAATAGACTTATATAAAATTGTGGAGATTTTCATGAAAAATGTGACTGGTATGCGTGATTTCTGATAACGCGGGAATTATAGAAAATTATTTTCGAGGTTTTTTGCAATTCAGTTGTTTTCGTCAGCTTTTCGGATATGCCGTGTAAGACTGTGATGTTTTGATGTCCAAGTCATTAAACCATTTTATGATTCTCTTTTACTCTCTCTCTCTAACGAAAAACCAAACAGTCAGCAATATACAGAACATGAAAAACAAATAATATTCCATACATTGATCTGCTAAACAAAGTAACGTATGTATTTGGTTTATTTATTTAACTTTTCGCACCATTATTCAAATAACTTTTACAGTTTTCATTTGAAATATGTTCTTTCCAATAAATCTAGTTGTAAAATCTTTGCTCGTAATGCAAAATTTGTCAATTTTATAGTCCAATATGGTCCTCATTAGTGAATTTTAGTGTTGAGTGCTTAGAGGGATATTATGCCAATTTACAAAATTAAAAAGGGCACAACTCCTACAAAAATATTCGACCAGGACTCATCTTCGAATTTCCTTGAGACAAGCTTGAACTAAAGCTACTGTATGAATTTTACCCTAAGTCCATTGGGAAATAATTTGCTAGAGTTCTTACAAGGATATTTTGTCGATATATTCAAAGTTAAAAAGGGGCATAACTCCTAAAAATATTCGATCAGGTCTCATCTTCGATCTCCCTTGAGACATTCTTGAACTAAAGCTTTTATAAATATTTTTCAAATCCAATGAGAATTAAACTTGCTAGAGCGCTTACAAGGCGGACGGACGGACGCACGAACGGACGGACGCTCGACATTACCGTATCCCCGCATCGCGTTGCTGCGGGGATAATAAACCAAAACAAAGGCTCGTCATGCGAGATTATCCACAATAAGTTACTGAATACATCAGCAAACGTATACCGAAGCAAAAATAATGAAAAAGGGGGGAGATTCCAAAATAAAAAATCCAAAATCACGGCAATGCATATCCAACACGAATTGAGACAGCATGACCAAGACCAAACAAATAAACAAAAAATGAACAAAAACGCCATAAAACTAAAGCACTAGTAGTGTGAATCCCTACAAAAACTGAGGTATCATCAGGTGCTCCGGAAGGGTAAGCATGATCTGCTCCACGCGTGGCACCTGTCACACTGCCAGTGAAAAGTCCGGTATTGTCAGAGCCGTTGTTTGTCAGTCCGGTGATAAACTATTGATCTAACCAAAAATATCTTTTCTCATCCGTAAAATAGAAAAAAATGTAACGGTCTGTCAAATCATGGTGACGACCGTAAAACTTCTGCAGTGACACTTTCAACAGTGACTGAACATACCCTTGATAATTTCGCTTTGTTGACAAAATCACTGTACAAACTACAAGCATGGCAATAGCGAATGAGTTTTGAAATAAAAACACTATATACCGGAGATGTGGGAAAATTACTGCTCAAAAACGGGAAGTTCATTATTGGAAAGTCGAAATCATCACGCTTGTCTAAAAGTATTGCTTTTCAGACGTCCAGAGTTGTCAATGCTGATGCTGAAACGACGCTATATCACTGTCGTGTATCCGACATGGGTATGGTCACTCAAAGATGGTGGGTGTAAACAGTCAATGTCGTCGTTATATAATGATTAACAGTGAAATACAGTTCCAGATACCAGAAGACGAAGAACTCGTGTCACAACCTTAGTATAATTGCTGATCAACTCGATTTCCTTATTATTTTGTACAATGACCTTTGGTCTATATTGTCATTATGTAATGCGTAACAGTGAAATACCTAACATCAGTAGACCGAAAACTCTTGTAATATAATTGCTGTTCAACTCGATCTCCTTATTTTGTATAGTTGACCTATTCAGTGAAAAATTTTTCCAACCAAGGATGACTCATTCCTGATGTTTTGTGTCCTTTTGTATTCAAATATAGTTTACTACAGAGACCATTCCTGGACATATTTTATCTTTTTTTATGTATGGATTGTGATCATTCCGTGACATAAACGGAATTTCGCAAACAATTTTATTCAGGTTGCAGAATACACAAAGCAGCGAAAATTTATCTTCCTGATAATGTCAAAGTAAACATTCGGCAGCAATCAATATATATATATATATATGTAATGGACAGAAATGGGTCGTTTTAAGTCTAAATTTCCGCTAAGACAAAATTTGCGCTGAATATGTCAACTTTCAAAATGCCATTGTACAAAATAAGGAAGAGATCGTGTTGAACAACAACTATATTGAGGTGACAACACGAGTTCTCCGTCTTCTGGTATCTGTATTTCACTGTTCGACAATTTTTACCTAATTACCTACCGTTTTGTAGTGTTTATATCCGCCATCTTTGATTATTATGTATCGGGTACAGTGTGTATGGTTAATTTTTATTATGAATTCGTTATAATTCAGAACGTGTTCTGTTTAAAGTGATCAACAGTTGCAATAATTCCGATAAACTTAAAACCTGTGTTTGATAATTGCAATTACTAAAAATTATGATAAATCATGAAACTTCACATAAAGTAAGATGTTATAAAATTTATATAGGATTTGCCGTTTGTTTAAATTACAAAATTCTGTAGGTCATCATTGCTTCGCCTAATGTTGACTAATCAACTTGCAACCCATTAACTATACCAAAAACGATTTGCAGATAAAATTGCCGACACGACAGAGAAAGGAATATCAGAAAATTATGAAGAACTGTAGCAAGACATTTTCCAACAACCAAAGAGAGGAAACTCTGGATAACTGCAGAGAAACTACAATCAAACATCGCCGACCAAGCAAAGAATTGAAACCTAGGCAACTGCAGAGAACTGTTAGCGAATATTGTCTACCAGCAAAAGCACTTTTACAGTTCTATCAAGTAAGCTGTCAACCAGACAGAAAGCACCACTCACCTCAAACAGAATTCGCTCATAAACCAAAGAAAGAAACCCCCGGCACTTGTGGAAAACTGAAAGAGAACATAATCCACAAACCAAAGAAATGAAACCCAAAGAACTTGCGGCTAATTAAAGCAGAACAATGCCGACAAGTCAACAAGCGACACTCCGGCACTTGTAGGAAACTAAAACCGAACAGTGCCAGCAAAAGAACAGATTTGAGCAGAAGTAAAACAGAATATCACCGACATGCAAAAGAAAACGAACCTTGGCACTTTTTATATAGTGAATTAAAACCAACACCAACTACCAGCCGAAGATGACAAGTGTGGAGAACTTAGAAAGAATATCGCCTACCAGCCAAAGAATGCACACCTTGGCACCTTTAGAAAACTAAAACAGAACATCGCCAACTAGCCAAAGAATGTACAACCTGGCACCTGTAAAAACTTGATCAGAACATCACACACAAGCAAAAGAATGCTCTAGAAATCTTCAACAGAACATCGCAAATTAGCAAAAGATTGTACACCCTTGCCCCTGTAGAAAACTAAAATAGAACATCGCCCAACGGCAAACGAACGTACACCCTGGTACCTGTAGAAAACTAAAACAGAACATCGCCTACCAGCCAAAGAATGTACACCCTGGCACTTGTAGAAAACTAAAACAGAACATCGCCTACCAGCCAAAGAATGTACACCCTGGCACTTGTAGAAAACTTAAACAGAACATCGCCTACCAGCCAAAGAATGTACACCCTGGCACTTGTAGAAAACCAAAACAGAACATCGCCTACCAGCCAAAGAATGTACACCCTGGCCCCTGTAGAAAAGTAAAATAGAACATCGCCCAACGACAAACGAACCTGTAGAAAACTAAAACAGAACATCGCCTACCAGCCAAAGAATGTACACCCTGGCAC
>MJUU01043269.1:3393-16270 GCA_002080025.1 Modiolus philippinarum
TTTTTTCGTAATATCAAATTAATATTTTGACCACCATTCATTGTGCAAACATTTCATGATTTTTTTAATTCAAAGATCTCTTACTATAACATGTAATTATATGTTTTGGGATTGTCTTCTCGTCTTTTTTGCCGGGCAACGCATGACATATATTATAAAAACACTTTGCAAGTGAATTTTATACTTCTTAACAACCCCAAATTCATGGATCATGGTATAATTATGAAGGGAAGATAACAGGAAACACTTAAAATGGCCGAACATTACAATCACATGTCACAATCAACCAGGGAACTGCACAAGAAAAACAATAAAATGACAAAAGACAAACAAGATGGATGATGATATGCATGGATGTAGCATTGCTCGACATATAGCAATGGATTCAAAATGGATAGCAAACAGGACAACCCAGCATTCCTGGCTAATGATTTTAAACATGGTATGGAATAAGTGCACATGAGACAACATGCATGGTTGTTGTTCTTCATCTTCATGAGGCCTTCATCAATGAGCTTTGCTCATACTTCATAGAAAGATCAAGACTGCCCCTAGCACCGGTTTGATCGGGATTCATTGCTAAATGCCGAGCATGGCCACATCCATGCTCCATATTATCCTTGAATGCTCGTTATAAACAAACATAAAAATTAACTGTCATTCGGTTCTTACAATCGGTGTCATCCGTTGCCAGACAAAAACTAAAAAGACTAAAGACTATTTTTTCCGCATTTCTGTCGAAAACTTGTCCGGTAGATCTCTGGGACACCAATGATCCAGATTCAATAAAACATTACAAAACACATGTGGATCCAAAGTTGATGTTAAAGGTCTTAGAATTTTCAAAATGACATCCGTTGCTATGAAAGTGGAAAAAGGCGATAAACTAAAAGTGCACAGAATTTGATGAAGTTTTAAAGGGCGTTTACCTAAATTTGGAAAATTGGCTTATAAACTTGAAATTTTCGGAATTGTTCCAAATACATTGTAACATGGAATCCAAAAAAGGCCGGAAAATTCAAAGCGCTCAACCTGGATAAAATTTTACATGTGTGGAACTCATTTCTAGTCTTGTATTTTCAAAATAGCACCAAGTGCCGTGGAAATTTAACAAGAAACAAAATAAAATGGTATAGTTGGCCACGATTAAAAGATAAAAAAACCTAAAATGTACAAATTAAAAAACACACAAAAATGACTTAAATGGAAAGAGAGGGAGGAAGACTGCCCAACGTTTCGGCCTCTATGGCCTTCGACTAAGGGACTACCGGGCTAAATACGGAGAAAAAGATGGATATGACGAGAGAAGGCAGACCTGATGCGTGTCACAGAAATTACCTGTAAAAATCGTGCCAAATCTTGAACTTATAAAAAGTTCCCTGTAAATATAAGGGCACTAGACAATGTAAACGATCTCGCTGTTCGACTAGTCCTTTTACTTGGGAAACCGATGAAGTAGTAGGGCCGGCTAACGTTTTCAAACTAAAAAATGGTTTCACGTGTACTACTGAAAATGTAGTGTATGATGTAGGCTGTAAACGCTGTAACATGATCTATGTGGATGAGACTTGCCGGAGATTGGGGAATCGCTTTGTCGAACATAAACAGAGCGTCACCAATGGTAAGGATTGCCCAGTAGGTGAACATTTTCGGCGAGCCAACCACAGCATACTGGACATGCATGTAACTGTCCTTATACAAACTAGTGCAGGTGAAAGACAACGACAGTTCCTTGAACAAAAAAATCATCCATTTTCTTGGAACTGCTCGACCCTTTGGGATGAATGTTAAGAAGCAGTCTATTTTATAAAATTATTTATGTATTGAAGTTTAATACTTGCATAGTAGATAACTAATGTTTTATCTCTCGTGTTTGATTAAGTTAAAGATTTGGCACGATTTTTACAGGTAATTTCTGTGACACGCCATCAGGTCTGCATTCTCTCGTCATATCCATCTTTTTCTCCGTATTTAGCCCGGTAGTCCCCTAGTCGAAGGCCACATATGCCGAAACGTTGGGCAGTCTTCCCTCCCTCTCTTTCCATTTTTGTCATTTTTATGTGTTTTTTAATTTGTACATTTTGTGTTTTTTATCTTTTAATCGAAGCCAACTATACCATTTTATTTTGTTTCATAGTTAATTTGTGGCCATCGTACAACATATTTATATTTTGAAATTAAACAAGGGCTAGACATTACACGCTCACAATTGACTATACCTTTCATTAGTTTGTGAAGAACAAGAGCTGTCGCCGAATAGCAGCAAGTTATACCGCCGCTAAAGGAACACTGCATTAATACGGAAAGTGAAAATTTAGGTGTGTGGGGATACAGTACTGTAAGTGTTGACACAGTACAAGTGTGTACATTACACGCTCACAATTGACCATACCTTTGCATTAGTTTGTGAAGAACAAGAGCTATTGCCGAATGGTAGCCGGTTATACCCCCGCTCAAGGAACACTGCATCAATATGGAAAGTGGAAATTTAGGTGTGTGCGGACACAGTACATGTGTTGACACAGTACAAGTGTGGACACAAAACAAGTATGGACATAATAATAACTCTTCAAGTAATAATGGAGAAAAAAATCATAGTTATCATCAAATAGGAAGTAGATGCGTTTCGGACTTGAAAAGAGGAGAGACGGTACAACTCGTCATACTTAAGCTTCAGACCAAATATCAAATTATCAATACATACACATTCTGAGAAATTGACGAAATATTTCAATATATGGCCGTTATGCGAAAAATCAAAGTTATCGTCAAACAGAAAGTTAATGAGTTACGGAATTGAAAAGGGAAGACACTGTACAATTCATCGTACTAAAGCTTCGGACCAAATATTAAATTATTACTACATACAGAAGCTGAGAAATCCTTGATGAAAGATAATCCGAACGAACGGACGGACGAACAGGGGTCAAACAGTATACCCTCCCTCCTTCGAAGCGGGGGTATAATAAGCTTATTTCATTTTTATCTCGTCTGGATAAAGCCAGGGTGAGCTTTTGCAATCACTTCTCGTCCGTCGTCCATCCGTCGTTAACGGTTCCTTTAAAGATTTTTTTTCCTGAGAACCGCTGAATGGATTTAAATTAAACTTGTCAGGAATGTTATTAATGAAGTGTTGACCAAGTGTTATTAGTTTGATGCCGATAATTCATGCAATATAGCCACCAGTGGGGACATTATTTTAAGATCGGAAATTTCTGGAAATGAATGCAAAGATATTCCTCTAGAGAAGAGATGAATATATCTAAATCAAACTTGAGACAAATGATATTGATAAGGTGTTAACAAGGAATTGTTACTTTGTTGCCGATCCGTCGTACAGCATCGTAGCCAATGTGGTACTAAGTTTAATTTTAGACTCTGCTGAATAGATTTAGCAGAATTTGGCATTAATGATACTTATTACGTGCTGACCTAACTACTGAGCGAGTGTTTAGTTTAACTGTGGTCATCCAATATTGTCTCCCAGCGCGGAACTTAGTTTAATATACGACTCTACTTGAAATTACCTCAAAGATAAACTGAACATATTTAAATCAAACTTTTACATTATTCAATTTCAATTCATGGTTGTACAGTGGGATGTGTGCGCCTAGGAATCTGATTTTTATTACATATATTATAATTGAAAATATGAGTTTGCTTTTAAATTGAGAGAAATCACATACCCCAATTTTTATTTTTCGATGAACGCGTATTTCTTAATACTCAATATAATTTCTTTTCAATCAAGAGGAATTGGTGATCGCCTTTGGTGACCACCAGTGGTACTCTAGGATCCTTCACTACGTTTTGGACCTGTTTCATTGTTAATAAGGACTGCAGTCAGATGATCAAACTAGGAAAATGGCGGGAAAAATTCAAATTGTTCAAATTTAATGGATCTTGACAAGAAGGTTACTTATCATGTGTACAAACGAGTTTCGATCTAAATAATATAAAAATGGAAACCTTTCCCAGGGAAACAGAAAAAAAAAATGGGATGACAAAGGGGGGTATCATGAAATAAGGCGAGAAAGGGGAAAATAATAATAAAATAACACATTGAAAGGACTGAAGAGAAAAAAGGGTAAGAATTGAATGAAATGGAACGATAATGGTCAAAAAGGAAGTAATTCATACGAACGAATACTCATTTCTCAAAATATTCAAGTGGGCGGGGTCTTAATTCAAAACGAGTCTAAGGCCCATAGGATCAAAGAGATGGGTGTCAAAGACAACGAAGATAACAACAATACGTGGGGGAAATGGACACGACTTGCTATTGCTGTCTTCCCTTGAGTTGAAGTAATGGAAGGCGGGCCAATCATTTGTCTTTTCCACGCTTACGACAGCCCAGGACAGAGAAGAGAATGTTAATTGTATTCTCGCAATTCGTATGTCCCAAAACCCAGGTGTGTTCAACATCGAAGGGGTGAAAATTTGAGGAATTTCTTCGTTGACATGTTTTAAATTACATGAAAATCAAGTACCTGATGCCAGCTGCAAGTATATTATAGATAACTCTAACACTTTGATTGTTTATTTATATTTAAAATGCTTTTGAACTAACTAAGCGGATAGGTTGGACCGGTGTCCTCCCCTTTTTTCTTGGATTCTTTTTATTTCGTGGAGAGTGTAAAGGAAAATTGACGAAAATAGCTAATAAAATACACTAATGCTGCTTTTCTTTGACAAACGTATGACTTTGTTCAACCTTTAATTGTGTTTTCCATTTTATATTATTTGTCTTTTGACTTTTCTCCCTTTTTTTTTTGACTGATCATGGTAATTGAATCAAAAATCATTCCCAGAATTTTTTTATTCAATTCTTATGCTGCAAGTTAATTCAATCAGTATGACTTTGTAATCAACTATTTTGAATGATTTAAATGGCATCACTGGTGTGATAGAATACTCCTTTCGCGTTATTTTGACGCTGAATCGTCATTGGAGGGAGACGAGAGCTGGATCACTACTGCAGAGGTTTTGATTAGCTATTGTTGTTTATAAAAGGGGTGTTGAGGATCACTAGAAATCCATTTACTAAAGGATTTATTTACAAAATTTTGTACATTGAATTTTTTTTTCTTGGGGGGGGGGGGCTGTCAAAAATCTCTTGAGATCTTAAGAATTTTAGGGATCTTGTAGTCCACTTGTTTTTCCTTTATAGTCAGACCATTTAATTTAAAATGTGATACGTTTTGAAAATAGAATTGAATCATTTAGGCCATAATAAAAAAATATCCTAGATTTTCATCCCTTCCCGCCCCCACAAAATTAATTCTGATTTCAAAATTTGATATAAGATAAAATTCACCCACCCGCTCGAAATTTTGAGAATAAGTGGATGAAAATCTAGGAATTAATTCATTATGGCATTATTACAACATTGAAGCATTCACCAGATTCCAGTCTTTTTATGACCTAACCACTTAGCATCGGACGTATTACCCTTGTCCAGCCATACATGCATTTAACTCGGATCTACATTCTCAGCATGAGAAACAATAATTAGGGATATCTTATTCCTGAGATAAAAATCACATGACCACTCCTCTTTTTGTCGAATTACATTCCTTTATGAAAGTTGAACTTGGAAAGTAAATTTCAAACGTCCAGATCAATTTCATAGGACATCCAATGTTTTTCTATTCGTTCTCTATCTATGTAATCAGTTTTTCTTGTATAGATTTTACAATAAAGAAAGTTAGCTATTAATCAGTCAGGAGAAGCACCATTGTTGGAAAGCTCGGAATTACAAATTTTAAATCAAATTTTGACTTCTATTTTTCAGGAAATGTTGACATTTATAGTTACCAGTAACATGCAAACAATTGCAATTTGCCACATTTGATATGTATTTTTCTGTTACGGATAAGGTACATGAAATATTAAAGGGCTAAGCCGAACCCATCATGATCAGACCGGAGCATATCGACCACTGAAATTTAAAGGAGTGTAATATAAAAAGAATGTTGACACAATAAAGAGCTAAACATAGCATTTTAATAGACACAAGAAGGAGCTGGGCTCAAACTAGGGAAAAAATTCGCCCTTTATACCCTTATAGATTTGAAACAGTAAATGCTACGCAAATTTCTGACATCACAAAAGATCCAAAGAAAAAAAATTTTAAAAAATTCTGGTGGAAAATTAGGCTATCAATAATAAAATGCTTATTGTTTATTGACAATAGGTGTGAGTAAATAGGTACATTGTAGGTGAATGTTATTTTGTTGAAAAACGCCAAAAAGGGGTTTATTTCCAAGAATATGTGATGAAAATAATATAAAAATATATTGTTTTATTTTGAAAATGTCACTAAAATTTTTTGAGTAGGTAGGTTTGCGGAGGTCGGTAAATCTTACATTAAAAGGAATCTTGAAAAAAAAAACCCGATTTAACATATTCTGAATTTTTTTTTTTTTTTTAAATTAATATACCCCAAATTGTTTTCCGGTTTTTTTCTGTTTTTTGGGGTTTTTTTGAAAAGCAGCTTCTTTTGGTCAAGTCCATGATTAAGCATTAAGTCGTAAATGGAAATCTGATATTATAGTACAACAGAGGGAATGCTGACGGATAAAGAGATTGTTAACTAAAAAAATTCCATCAGATTAAAATAAAAAAAAATTGACGGGTACCCCTTAAACCCTTTATGTTCACACACTTCCATTAGTCAAACAATATATGTATATATGTCTATGTTGGGTGTCTTGTATTGTCTAATTTTTTCTGTTCTTTTTTCATGTGTATGCTCATGTAGCACTATTGGCAAGTGAATTGATAAATGAAATATGTTCTTAGTCTTTTCAGCCGTTTTACAATGATTTCTATAGTCAAAATGGAAAGTTAACTTCTTATAGCTATGCTTCATAGGTAGAAAATTGTCACTATAGTATGAACCGAATTGATATGAACAACATGCAGAATCTTGCAAGGTGCAGAAAATCTGTTAGTATGGTGTATAATTAGAAATACAATTCATATCAGACATGGCCTACATGCAAGAGTTCAAACCGTGGACAATATTTGAATTAATGCCCTCAAATGCGAGAGACATCTCTAGTCTCAAGATATAGGAACAGTTTCTATTTTCAATCTGATTAAATTGTACCCTTGCTCTGAACCCCCGGTCCCCCCTAAAAAAATTATAAATAAAAATAAAAATCAGGTGTGCGTCTTTATCGTTTAACAAGGTTATCTGAGTTATACATGAAATCCCATTTCTACTACAAACTGGAGTTTTGAATAACAGATACATACCTTAGGCTTTGTCGACAGACACCCACACCATTACATACTTTGCTCACTTGACTGAACCCATAGGCTTGTCACTGCTTTGGATTTGAACCTCAATAGTGCACCTACCTAAACTCATGATCAATCTTATTAAAATTATCCCCACCTCTGTCTTCTGTTTTTAATCACATTTTTACGCGACATAATATGTGTATATATTTATTGTTTAACCTTTTATAGTAATTCGACAAGACTTTTAACTTGTTTGTTTATTTATGCTTACACGGTATGCCTCACAGAACTCTTCATATTAATTGCCGCCGTGCGCGGTCCCGGCTTATGAATAGGCCCGTAGCATCCTCTGAGCTTGGAGTATGAGTCTTCCTAACAGAGGACCCCGAGGGAACCCCGGGATATAGAAATAGGACCTAGTATCTGCGGCTTGCGGGGTGTGACCCTTCCTAAACGGGGGCTGACCCCGAGGGTCCCAGGATATAGAAATAGGACCCATTCCGTGGTTGTGCGGGATTAATAAATACACAACCCATCTTTCGGATGGGATGTAAACTCTGGTCCACGTGTTGGAAGAAATGCCACGCTTCCTGCACGTTAAAGAACCCTTGTAGCAAGCTTTTTTGAGTTTACCGTAGGTGATCGGCTACAAGGCTAAATTCTCCGCCCTTTTCGATTTCACCCTACTTTTCCAGTGGCAGTCAGAGTTTCCCGTCCCATGGCCCTTTCCATACCGTAAATTGATTATTTATCAAAAAAACTTGTTCTCGTCTTGATATAGCTGAAATATTGCTGAGTAGACGTTAAACAATATTCAATCAATCAATCATTTTAATTAAGATAAGATCTAACAATTGTTCACTTCAGTCATAGCATGGGAGTTGTTCATATTCAAAAATCAGCTATTTTTGTAGGAATGGCTAGCTACTGAAACCTGATTGTGTAATACAAGTAAATATAAATTAGAGGATTGCAGCACAAATAATTACCATCCACAATGATTACACATTTTTGATTTGGACAGAAAACAAAAAATGTTAGTATAATTTGCCAACAGTGCGGGTTCCTGCTCCAGGCTCCCTATTAGGTTGGAAAATATTTAAAGTTCCAGGCCTCTTCTTTTGAAGAAAGTCTGGATCCGCCACTCAGCATTCAATTAAGCTGACCATATGGCCAAAACAATGCAAAAAAGAGGCCTAATATAATCGAAGAGTACTTACAAACGTCCAATTAGTGACATAAGGGGATCGTCCATTGATATCGCATGCATGGGATGTTATTTTGTAACATACTTTTAGATGTTTTTTACTGAAATATTTGTGTTCGTATGAAATATCGTTCGACCCTGAACTCTGGCTTTCATTTCTAATAATTTTATCCCCACAAATTCTAAGAAGACACACAGTATACGTGACATTGTTCGGTTCAGAAGCTGTTGTATTGGAAGCCATTTTCCTATGATACCGACCTAAATACCAACTTTAGCCTCCTTCTGATATAAGTATGAATATTTATGAGAATCTCAATCAGAAAGGTGGATAAAAAGGGGAGAAATAAATATATAATAAAATACGAAAAATATTGGGACAAGGAATTCGCCACCGGACAACAAAAGCTATATCCCCCCTTCCAAACAACGAACACAGACGTGATAGAAAGCACTACCAGAATGAGCCACTAGGGACTTCCGGTGTTTAAAGATCATTCCAAAGAAGTTCAGAATGAGAAGATATGAGAAATGTTCACTCCTTCATATAGTCAACGTTATCTAAAATAGGTCTATATACAGTATAATAGGTCATTTATGGTCAAAAATGGTGACCAGCAGGAAATACACACCACTTCCGGTCCCTCATGCTTGCTCCTTTATCCCTTTATCTCTCTATAGGACCTTTGCGCGGTCATTTGTCAAACCTAATACTTATATATAAAAAAAACAATTTGTAAATGAACACCTTTTTAGGAGGCATGAAAGTATCTACTACCGGTTGGGCACGAGCAACGCATAACTTCATGTTCTAGTCAAGTAAGACTGTTTACATTCACATGACTGTGGTGGATTGGTTTTAATGCTACAAGAACAGTTGTTGACATTACTCCCGGTTTCTGTTCTAAATAACGGCTATATTTTTTTACAGGAAGGGCATTATTGTTAACTTTCAATGCTTGCAGATCTGTTAAAAGCCCGGGTTGCTTTACGGATTTTTTTTTATATTTTGAAAACATCATATAAAGGTATATATTTTATTAAAAAATAAATTTTAATGAGGCAATTTTTCTTAAATTCACTATTCTTTCTTACCAGGGTGAAAATATTGCCAAAAAATTCAAACCTCAAAGTGCACATAATTTGGAATATTAACAAAAATAATTGGCAGAAGTGGATATGTTTCTTGACACACCATCAAAAACAAAAACATTTATAATCCAAACAAAAATAATGTACAATTTGTTTTTAATATGGTCAGGAGGGGGTAAATGGGAATCGGGACAAATATTCAGGGAGATAGCCTTGACCCAAACTATAATTCAGAAAAAAACACCTGAAAAGGCGTTCCAAGATTTATACCACTGAAAGGGTATATATTCAACAGTATATTATTAAATATAGCCATTTTGAATACAGAATAATTCCTGTGGTCAGGTATCCTCACTTATCTTAACAAAATGTGCTAAGATGATCTTCCATTTTCTTTGTCCTTTTGCAATTGTATTTCGGCTCCTCACAATTCTGCTTGGTTACTTTATCCGCATTGCTAACATGGAGTACCCTCAGCGCCACTGTTTTTGTTAAACGAACTTCCACGGAAACCATGTCATGTAAATTAACTGCTTACTGTCAGCGTTTTACATATGTGATTGAGAAGGCTTAATCGTTTTACTCTATTTGCTTTAATGTTCAACTTGCAAATGTGTAACACCCAGGATACATAATTTCGAACTAAATTATTGTTTTCATCACATTCATAGTCTCATCTAGGACAGTTAGGATGGTTTCAATTCATATTGCTTATATTCGTGAAAAGTCCAGTTAACTAAAAACAAATACTAAAAAAAAACAGTATCCAATTAGTTTCTCCTATATACTTATGATATAACAACACCTTATGGCTCTTCAGTGCAGATAAATCAAAACAGTAGGATGCCCATAAACATAAATGTGTCCACGTGTAAAAACTGATGGAGAACAAGTTACCAATAAGATAAAAATAAAATCAGAAATCGGTATCGGGCCAACATCGAAGTACTGGCTACTGGGTTGGTAAAAACCTTCCGTGACTTACTTTTCACCACCAGAGGCATTCGCCCAAAGGTAATAAATAACATAATACCGAAGTTTCTATAAATTTCGTTTCTGCATATGCGCATTTCGACAACTTATGTTTCTTCAATGCAGATCATATCAAAACATTGGGAAATCCATGAACCGAAATTTGTGTAACTTCTGATAGAGAACAAATGACCAGTACGATCTTAAAAGGGAAAGCCAAAGTAATCCAAGGATAGAGCTTGGCAAGGGAGTGTTAATCTTAGTTCTAAATAAAATTTTCCAATATTTAGATGTTGCAAGATTCCAAAAATAATCGATTTTCGGACAACCACCCATCTATATTTCAAATATAACATGTTTTCATGCAATGTATATTTAAAATAAAATATTTTTACACTATTTTACATTAAATGTAGATTTAAAACTTAACATGTTTTCATTAATTGTCAAGATTGTTTAAAATTACTTTTATTTAATATACTTTAGTAATTAGTAATTTTAGAGGGTTCGTCAAAATATAATCATTAAAAAGAGGTCGAGATCGTGTATCGCTCACCTGGAGTCGACTGTCATTTATTGTCCTGAATTTTGTGCATTGTAGGAACTCGGGATCACTTTCGGACTTTGTACGGGCACCAGCAAGAGCTAACGGTTGAGTTAAACCGGTTTATTAGTACCGAAGCCTCCCCTTTCCCTATCTTTCGCTTTAGTATAATAAAGATACAAATAATACACAATACAGATAGACTACTAACTCCAAGATCACAAATACGCAGGAAACTTTTATGGCGTATTACTATTTATGGTATCAAAAGATATTCATACACAAGTCGTATATTTTGCTTTAAATGGCTTATTTCGACATACAGTAACTTGGGTATATTGTTATTTATTACCACTGTTAGTCCCGAGGATATTCACCAATCCAATAGCGAGTACTTCTGTGCTGGCCCGAAAACCGATTTATTTGAAAACTTGCAGTATCAAAATTTTAGAAAATTTTATTTAAACGTAAGGAGTATATCCCTGTTGTATAGCTCTGTCCTTAGCTGATTTTTGGTTCCTTGTTAATATCATATTGGTAATTTATTCTCTATCAGTTTATTAAAAATTTTTCAGTTTATGGTTTTCCAAATTTTTTTATTTGATCTGCATTGAAAAGATATAAGTTGTCGAAATGCGCATATACAGAAACTAAATTCACAGTAGATTCGGTATTTTGTTATTTAGATACGCCGTTTATGATCATCAAATTAATATTTTAATAGTGATCAATCGGTGTTTAAAAAACACATGTTCATAACAAACACATATATTCATTGAAAAAAGAAGTAAATATACGGATGTCTTGCATTCAAATTCAAATTATGAAATCTTTCAAATGGTTTTGATTCATTGGATTGTAACAAATGAATTATGAATTATGAATTCTTCATTTTTCCGTTCATTTTCTTAAAATCATTCTCCACTCATTTTTCCACTCTGTTTACCACGCTTCCTCATGATAAACTTAAATCATGAATTAAAGGTATCAGTCAAAAAGCCTTCGCCGATTCAAAAAACAATTGTTGTATCAGGTTATAAATCCATTTTAAAAAAAAAAGAACGATTTTAAAGGACAAGTACGCTACGATGAAAAACAGGAGTTGGGTTTGCTCGACTTTCTAATTGATGATATATTTGTCGCATTTGGAAGTGCTATTAATCAACAGTAAGTTGAAATACCAATGCGCACTAATATTGCTCGTCTAATCCCAGACTTGTAATTTTCTTACATGACTTAACTTCTTCTGGGACTCTTAAAAGGTCATACAATAAAATATGCTAGATTCTTCAATCTCATTAATAGATAAATTGATGATGTTATTTCCATCAATAAAGCATCTTTTCCTAAATGGATCCCATTAATATACTACTCAACAAAAGAAACGTCCATAAGTTTTTTGTAGAATATAATTTAAAAATAAAAGCGCTATTTTTCTTCTCTATAATTTATTAAAATCTTTAGCAATAATCGGTTCTTATTGTATTCTTGAAATTTAGAGAACTTCCTGTTGATGGATTCGAGACATAAATGAGCATGTGTCTAAAATCGAAAGGATATTTTTATCGAACAAGAACAATATTGACACATTGAATGATTTCAAACAATTTGCCATTTTTAAATAATCGATACTTCAACGAATTTTCGAAAACAAGGCTCTCGCTTACTGAATAAGATCTTGCAGTTTTGACCTCTTGGAGTATTTCTGGCAGTATGACCTTAGATTAAGTGAAAATAGAATTTTTCTTTTCCAATAGTTAATTATCCATTTCTGGATGGCGATGTTCCATTAGCGCCATCATATGGTGTTT
>MJUU01043269.1:27368-49816 GCA_002080025.1 Modiolus philippinarum
CCGGTTAAAGGTATGCTCACACTGCTCGTTTTCACTGCTCGCTAGCTCATTTCGCTGCTCGTGCTGCTCGCGTGCTCATCTCGGGAAAATTGCTGCTGCTGCTGCTGCAGCCGCTGTGCGGTGGGAAAAGCTATAAATTCGCCGGTTAAAGGCATGCTCACGCTGCTCGTTTAATCACTGCTCGTGTGCTCATTTCGCAGCTCGTACTGCTCGCGTGCTCATCTCGGGAATCTGAGAGGAGGATTGGGTCTTAAAGGGAGAGGAGGAAGAAAGAAAAGACATAACAATATTTTTTTATTCATTTTTAAAATTTTTTATTATCAATTTTTATTATTTTAGTCCCAGTCCCCATTCCCTAACCCATGAATGCTTCATGTCTATATCTGTAATTTAGTTTATTATTTATTGCCTAATGAAAAGAAAAGCATTAATATAGATACACAAAACAAAGGGAGATAACTAAGATGGGAATGTGAAACCAAAATAGGTGTGACAAATGCTAGTGTTAAAGCTCGGTAAAGGTTATATGTTAAACAATATAGTACAGAAAATCAGATAGAAAAGATTAAGGTCCTGGACAAGGACCAATTAATTGTGGCCATTGTGGCCTTTTGATGAATAAAAGTGTAACTAGTTATTGTAATGTTTGATCTTTCATTTTAATCCCTTCAATGATGACAATTTAATTCATGCATCTGCACGGTTGAACGCATCGGTTTGCAAAACATCTGTTCTTAAAGAGACCAGTACACCAAAAGTATCAGAGGCTACCAAAAGTATCAGAGGCTAATTTCAGCATTTTGAAAGGGGGATTCACTTTATTGTTTCAATTTGTATAAATGTAAATACACCAATTAGGAATCAAAGGTAATCACGGCTTATTGCACGTGCGATTAATTTATTCACACGTTACGTAATTACAATTTTCTATTATTGATTGGAATCATTTGCAGGATAAAAAAATGCTCTGAAAGTATAAGTCACGGTTGATTGCACTGGGGATGGAAATATGAAATTTAACATAGGCCCTATGGGGCCAAAGAGATGAGATTCACTACTGGCGTTGAATACATAAATATACTGAAATAAAATTTTCAAATTGCGAAATACAAAAATCTTAACAAAATTAATTGTGTATCGTTTCTTCTGTTGAGTAGCATACTATAATTTTAGTTGGATGCAGAGATCTAATTTGCAGAAATGGTGGAACGCCGTATGGTTTATCAATATGTCTTTGTCGGAGAGGGTTTACAGGAGGCTGTTGTGAAACAAGTGAGACCTTATTATTTTACATGAAAATACTTTCAAATCTTTAATATTGTACCTTATCATATTTGCACAAAAATAATGCAAAAAAAATCATTTGAGTACTTGGACTTTTACAAATATGAGGCCGGACAGAAAACATTTAGGTATGGCGTGATACTTTACAGATGTTATTTATTGTGCCATCTCCGATGTGTATTTGGCTAACAGTGATTTTCATATAAATTGGGGAAGGGGGTAATAACAAAATTACCGAACAGAATTGTCACGAGCAAAAGTCAAAGAGGGAAAAAGACAAAGCATGTGGGAAATCACCGGAAAATTGTAGGCTGCAATGGCCCCGACTTGGTACAAACATTTCAAAGAGAACGGTGAGTTAAATCATTGTTATCCTATAATGTTAATTTAAACCGTTCATCGAGAACTCAGCTCATTATACATCACTTCAAAAAAAAAACCGTGTCATACAATAATTAAGTTTTTCAACAAATATTAGTTCCTTGTTGAAAAAAAAATGAAGCTTTGGTCCAAACACTGATTCAAGATTCCTTTTTTACTTAAGTCTGGGTTGATCATTTCTTTTAACTGTCTACGACCTTTCACTAGCAATTGCTGTTGAGTTGTTATCGGACAAGGGGAGGAGTGGCGTGCCATAATGCCGGTTTACCCACAGTTTCTTTTGAAATGCATGTACCGATTAAGTCAGAACCATTGCGGTCGACAATTTTTCCGGTGGTTTCCACCTGATTTGTTTTTTTTTTTTGTTTTTTTTTGTTTTTTTTGTCTCATGGACTTCGGCTCTTGACAATTCTGTTTGGTAATGTGTTATGACAACATTTATATTTTCTTTTCTTTTGATGTTGAGCTTAGACCATCAGTTGTTGTGTGAAGACTTAATTTTAAAAAATTATCTTTTTAGATATAAACGAATGCAACAGTCTGCCATGTCAGAACAAAGGAACGTGTATAGATCAAATAAATGGCTTTCAGTGTCGGTGTACACCTGGTTATACAGGGAAGACTTGTGAGATAGGTAAGTTTATAAAGGTCTCTCGTGTCAGGACAGACGGATGTGCATTGATAAAAAAAAAAAACTTTTTCTGTATCTCGCTACACATTATATCATAGAGCGAAGACTCCTGAAAAGAGAAAGTGTGCATTACGATCTCCTGTATTCCTTGTCAGATCAAAGCCTTATGTTTTGCGAGAGCATTCGTGTTCCTTAAAAAAGTCCAACTATCCCAATTGAAAGGTTTCTTTTAGCCAGTTCTTATTATTATGAAGTTTTTGTCCGATATACAACATTGAAATTCAGACTGATAAATCAACCATCCTGATAATATATTTAAAACGTTTTGTTGTCCTTTCAGAATTGAAATCTTTGAAGTTTATTGCACCGACTTTCTATGGGGATTTTGATTCCCCACTTTTTGTTGGTTTGTTTTGCGTTGGAATCTGAGTATCAGATATGATTACAAATGCATTTCAAAACATGTCAAGGTCTCAGATCACCTTGCTTCTGTTCTTTCCTGGCAACTATGCAACTATTGTGTTGTTTACCCTCTTTTGCTAATTTACGGTGTTCGTAATAGAGAGTCGCTAATCTGAGCAATGGTGTATATATAATAAAATGTCGTCTATAGAATGGTAATACTTATGACCACTTACGTGATAATCTGATAATTAATAGTGTATCTATTTATCATTATAAATATGCGTTATTCCCCGGAACTAAACTACCTTCTGTTAGTATATGGAGTTTGCATTAGCGGATGCAAGGGGAGGGGGTTCCGGGGGTTGGAACCCCCTTTTTGGACAATCAAGTATTTTTCAATCAATATCCTGATGTTTTATTAAGAAATACCCGAAACATTTTCGTACCTCTCTCCGCTTGGCGAAATTTCCTATCACTTCTATATTATACCCCCCCCCCCCCCCGCCTTTTCAAATTTCCTGGATCCGCGCCTGGTTTGTATTCCAACTCTTTCTTAAGTTAAGATATTTCATAGTTATCTTCGTCTGTTGAGATGTTTTGTCCCTTCCTTTAGATAGCCCACACACAGTCTTCTGTTTTATTTTTGGATGAAAGTTTCTTTTGTTTGGATTTTTAAGAGTTCCATTAATTTTTGTTTTGATTTCAAAATAAGTGGGGACAAGCATTGAATTTCACGCCGTCAAAATATTGTATTGTGCATCTGAATTTTCATACCAAAATAGTAATTGCACAATGAATTAATTTACATGGTGAATTAAAGGATATGGAGTAAATGCACATGAGACAAAGTCTCTACAAATACATGGTAAAACACAAGCAAAGGAACAACGCTTTTATTGTTGTTCTTCATGTATTATTTGATGCATGATTTTCAATTGTACGTAATATGGTTTGTTGTGTTTTAATGATTTCAACTTGAATACATAAAATAATCCATGACTGTTAAGAGATATGCAGATTACCAATGTTGTTTTACTTTAAATTTTAGATATAGATGAATGTGCTAGCAGTCCATGTCTACATGGTGGAATATGTACAGATCAGGTCAACTCCTATACATGTTCGTGTACATCTGGTAACAAAGGAAAATATTGTCAAATAAGTAAGAATGATTTATATTTTGCAATATCCACTATTAAGTAAATATTCACAAAGTAAATATTATGTTGTTATGTTATGTTATATGGAAATGTTGTTAAAAAATGTCAAAAACTGATATATAATCCAGAAAAACTGGGACGTAACTTACATTCTTTACGTAATAGTGGATATGGACAAGATATTCTGAACGAATCCGTTAAATTACTTTTTTATACTGGCCTCTCACTGATACTGCCGATGTCTACTTAAATACATAACGACTCTTGCCAAACCCTTCGGGGAGTTTTAAGTTTGGTTATTCTTCCTTAGTGCGACAGTGTTTTACCAGCAGACTAGATTCCTTGAGCTAGGCGACAGTTTAGCGGCGAGCACTCATTGACCCATCTTTCTAAATTACGTTTTGTCATATGCTTTTCTTTTCCAAGATAGTGGTCATTGAGTTAGTGGTCTACCTGTATTGGGTTTTATTCGCATGTTTATTATACTATAGGGAAACAGGATAGAAAAAAGGAAAGTTTGGGTACCCATAAACCGGTTTAACCACTGGCTTTTGCTAGTGCTGGTACCAAGAACGGCTATCCCGAGTTCCTTTCGTTATTTATGTCTGTCTCTTGTTTTCATTATTGTTTTTCTAATGCAGTTCGCTCGTAAATTGTGGCATGTGATTGTAGTTACCGGCCATTGAAGGTGTTTACTGTTATCCAATTTTTGTAATATTGACCAAAATTGAATTTTGTAGTTTATATCTTTTAAATATATCTTTTGTTAGTCATTTTAAAACAAATAATGGCATTCAAAAAATTCAGTTTTTATTTCATCATACATTTTATAAACTAGGTTTGGACGACTGTATTAAGGATCCCTGTCAACACAATGGAACGTGTATAGATCGCGATGGTTACTATACATGTGTATGTCCATCTGGTTTTTCTGGCAGGGACTGTGAAACAAGTAAGTGTGAAATAACAGTTTGGATTCTGCATATGCGCATTTCGACAACTTATGTCTCATCAGTGCAGATAAAATCAAAATATTGGAAATCCATACACCGAAATATGTGTAAAGCCTGAATGAACACAAATTACAAATAAGATCTAAATAGAAAAACCAAAAATTAGCTAAGGACAGAGCTATGTAAGAGGGAGATACTCCTTAGTTTAAATGGATATAAAATGGATATGGGGCAAATGTTTATAGAAAAAGTCTCTTACAAAACATGGCAAAGCCATTCAGTGAGAAATCTTATTTAAGATAATTTCACGTAAAGTAAAAAATAAAAATATAAAATTATAATAAATAAACGATTTTCTCAAAATAGGCAAAATCTGTGAAATCATAAACTTCACCGATAAAAACAGATCCTGCACATTCTGGTAAAGAATTAGATTATAATTTCAAAACGTTTGTGGAGTACACAATGTTTACGACATTAACCAGTGTAAGACAGCTTCCACCGACCCTATTGTACATAGGCTGTATTACGTGAAACAGTCATTTATAGAAAAATTTGATTAAACAAGATTAACTTACCTTAAACCCACCAAAGAAGCCTTTAGTAACGAGAAGGATAAATATTGTAAAAATGGATCAAAAGAAAAGACTGAAAAATGCAGAACTATGATCTCATCCTAATGCATCCATCATTAAAGAAAATATTATAAGATAAGGTGCATCTATGAATTCCATTCTTGATATTTTTTTTAAAGATGTACAATGCCAAAGCCAACCCTGTTTGAATAATGGTATATGTACTGATGATCAAGATGATGGCTATACTTGTCACTGCTCACCTGGATTTAAAGGACAGAATTGTGAAATTGGTAATATGTTTTATTCACTCGACTAAATCCTTTCAATTAAGGGTCCAGAATAGTTGTCATAGTATATAGATCTTGGGAGATTGCAAGATTCGATGAAATACCAAATAAAATACCTAACGAAGTCCTTAAGCTGGTTTGAAACTCTTTTACATTCAAAAATATATGAGAACTCAACCGTGAGTCCAAAAATGAAAAATCCAATGCCAATGGCAACATCGGAAAAATCAAAGAAACAAAGACATAGGATTAGTACAGCACAGAACAGAAAAATGCACACATACAAACATGAACAACAAAAATAAACTCTGTATGCTGCTGACTTCACTAAGACACAAATGTTTTTCTGAGCATATAAAAGTGCCATACAGGACTTTAAGCAATTCCTGTTGAGGAAGGAAAACAACACAAGTAACTCAAAAACAAGGAATTATTACATTTGTATCCCAAAAGGTGATAAACCAAAGCAATATATGAAAAATTGGCGTCCAAAAAGTTTACTTAATACAGTTTACAAACTTGCATCTAGCTGTATAGCAGAACGATTAAAACTGGCTCTACCACAAATTATTGATAATGATCAAACTGGATTTATACCGGGTCGCTACATTGGGGAAAATGTAGACTTATTTATGATTAACTCCACTATACAGAAGAAAATAAAATACCAGGCGTTCTCCTCCTCATTGATTTTGAAAAGGCGTTTGATTCAATATCATGGTCATTCATTGAACAAGTCCTTAGTTTGTTTAATTTTGGTGCTTCAGTGCATCACTGGATCAAAACTTTACTAATATCAAATCTTCAGTCACTCAAATTTGTTACAGATTTTTTTGAAATTCAAAGAGGCTGCAGGCAAGGGGGTGCTTTATCACCATACATTTTTTTGTTGTGCGCAGAAATTCTTGGAATTTTAATCAGAAATAATAATGATATTAAAGGAATAACAATAGATGATACAGAATTTCTTATATCTCAATATGCTGATGATACTTCTCTTATTCTTGACGGTTCACCTGAATCTTTGGATGTGTCTCTATGTATTCTACAATAATATGCTGAAATGTCTGGTCTCCGCATGAATTTTGACAAAACTAAGGTAGTGTAGATTGGTAAGAAAAAATATAGTCAGGACACAATGTGTGTGAAATGGGGACTGGAGTGGGGTTCCAGGAAGTTTACACTCTTAGGTATTAACTTCCCTGTCAACTTGCATGAAATAGAAGAATTTGAATTATGTTCCGAAAATTAAGAAATAGAGAATACTCTGAAAATATGGTCAAGCCAAATATTACCGGTATCACATATTAGAAAGACAACAGTGATAGAATCTTTGATTATTTCAAAATTAAACCATTTATTTTTAACTTTACCGAACCCAAATAGTAATAGATTGAACCCATTCATAAATAGGTTATTTTTATTCATTTTTATTCATATGGGACAATAAACCAGATAAGGTGAAAAGAGAAATTCTATCTTTAGAATATAAACTTGGAGGCCTGAAGATGTTAGATATTGAAAAATATATAAAGGAACAACTGAAATTAACTTGGATTAGATATATTAGGAATAACTCTAAATTAAATTCATTACTTTCCTAATCTGAAAATTTGGACACTGATACTATTTCTTATTGTGGAACAAATAAATGCTTAAGAAATCCCTTTTGGAAAGATGCTTTCAATGCTTGGAATGATTTAAAAAAGTATATTTTACCCAAAGATGAAGAGGAGTTTGTTTTAGAAAATTTATGGCAAAATGAAAATATCAAAATTGATAATAGGGCAATATTTTACAGGGAATGGTAAAAAAAGGGTATCTGGTTAATAAATGATCTTCTAAATGAGGAAGGGAACTTGATGTGTTTTCAAGAATTTCAAGTAGTATATAATTTACAGTCAAATTTTCTGATATATCACGGAGTCATATCAACAATAAAAGCCTATATGAGACAATTACATATCCAGTCAGAGAAAATGAAAAAAAAATCATGACCTAATTCCGTATTCTTTGAAAATATTTCTGATGTCTACAAAAAGGGTGCAAGGATATGTACAATGTATTAATAAGTAAAATTTGATTAATATAGGTTGTGAAGAAAAATGGTCATCCACATTAAATAATATTTCTGATTGGAGAAATATACACTGTATTGCCTTTAAAACCACCAAAAGTTCTAAATTGCAGTGGTTGCAATATAGAATTATTCACAGAATTCTTGGTACAAATAAATTTCTATTTAAAATTAAGTTGAAGGATACAGACAAATGTACTTTTTGTAATGAAGCAACTGAAGATATTCAGCACATTTTTTGGTCATGTCTAAATATTTCAAAATTATGGGAAGAACTAAACATATGGATTTTTAGTCAAACATCAATTGAGCTCCCCCTCAATTTAGAGTTTGTATTATTTGGATATCAGGAAAGAAATACTTTAAATAATATAGGGAATCTCATTTTGTTGCTGTCAAAATTTTTCATATATAGAACCAAACTCAATGTGACAAACGTTAGTATCATAGCACTTAAGAATTATCTTAAAGAGAATCTGCAACTAGAAAAATATATACATGTATGTTTTAAGAATTACTCGGGTGACAAAGCAAATATATGCTGGAACCCCTGGTTCCCTTTACTAGATTAATATTCCTATATGCACTGTATTTCCCTTAAATTTGCAAATATTCTTATTAATTCTGTAAATACTCTTAAACTTATTTTAATCATTTGTTTGAAATCCAATCCACACACCTTTCATAATTTTTAATTTTTAATAATCTTTTATATAGTACTAGTTTCTTTCAAATATACTTATCACCTATCATTTAAAATTAATCAATTTGTGTTTATAACCGCCTCTTGCTATATATATGTTATTACCATCAATATTATGCTTATCATTATATTTTTTGCCAATAAACAATTCAATTATAATTAAAAAAACTACACTAATGTCTTTTACCGAAACAGACATTTGTTTAGCACACTGAAGCCAAAAAGATTGGACCATTCTACGACAATTTGTAGTTAGTATTGTTAATAAGCTTTAAATATGCTGACTTTTACATTTGAATTTACGTTAAAATTTGGCTACAGCATACATGATATTCTTACTCCGTTCTTGCATGCAAAATAATAAATACTTCACAGGATTCTCACGTGTATTTTTGCAGAATCGTAGTAGCCAAGCAGCTACTGAGAACAAAGCTATCCCATTTTATTAATCAAGTTTTTCTAACAAGGTTTATTAGGTAAGAAATGTGAAAAGAAAATATATCCTTGTCTGAATTTGCCAGAAAACCTTGTGTACACCATATATGACAGAAAAAAAAAATGTACAGAAATCATCTAAACTAAATACCGAAGTTACTGTGAATTTATTTTCTGCATATGTGCATTTCTACAACTTATGTCTCTTCAGTGCAGATAAAATCTAAACGTTTGGAAGTCCATAAACTCAAATATGTTAAAAACAGAGAGAGAACAAATAACCAATGAGATCTAAATGTAAAGCCAAAGGCAGCTAAGGACAGAGCTTTCCATGAGGGAGATACTCCTTAGTTTTCAACAAAATTTATAAAAATTTAGATATTGTAAGGTTCCAAATAGTATCGGCTGGCTACTGGGCTGGTGATTACCCTCGGGGACTAACAGTCCATCAGCAGAGGCATCGACCCAGTGGTAACAAATAACTAAATACCGAAGTTACTGTGAATTTATTTTCTGCATATGCGCATTTCACAGTAACTTCGGTATTTAGTTATTCGACAACTTATGTCGTTTCAGTGCTGATAAAATCTTAACGTATATCAAAGTATAATATTAATTTATACACCATCATGTCATACTTGATAAATCGATTTTAAATATTCCTCGTCATATCTCAATAACGAACAGACCATACACTTTTCAAGGTGCTATGTAAAGGAAAAAAGACGACAACTGTTCATTATGAGAGAGAAAGAACTAATCGAGGCCCGCAGGGTCGAGATCAGTTCTTTTTCTCACAAAATTGACAGTTTGAGGCTAACAACAATCAAAGCGTTGTTCCATTTGCTTAATCTTATCACGTATTGATAGGGATTTTGTCCCATGTACATTTACTCCATATCCCTTCATTTCTTTTTTTTTTTCTCCTACTTAAAACATGATTTTCTTTGATCAAATAATGGACAGATCGATGTAAGCCAAAGATCAGTAACTTATTGATCCAGCAAATGATCTGAATAGAAGTATAGGCTAACATACAAACCAGTTTTATTGATTCGAGCTTTCAGAACAAGTTATTTTGTTTAAATAATGGACAGTTTTGGGGTATTTGTATCACATGCTTTCCAAATAAAGAAGTGTGTTGTCCCTGTTAAAAGAGTGGGTCAGAACTGGTTTTAGTCATTATAGTCACAACAAAGAATCCGATACGGTTGGTGAAGGAATATTTCTTACTCACTCTAAATTTATTGAACACTCTGATTCGCCTAACACTGATTTCATTTTTAGTGACACCGTACATAAGGAAAAAGAAAACCTTGTTCCAGAATTCAATGTAAAGTGTTGCTTTTTCTGATTTTTCGACCGATGAACTTGTGAAAGCTGCCTAAACAACGAAAATGTCAGATGATTTTCGACATTAATGTATCAATTTGATTACAGCTATATGGTCGTATAAGTGTACAAACGACGTATAAGAAGACTGGTTCAACACTTAACTTTAATACTGAATGTAAACCATTTGTTTTTTCCGCAGTCTTCAGACAAACATAGTTGTAATGTGCAAGTGTCTTTGAAATGATCATAAAAACAGACGCTATTTATTAGCATTTGAAATTCAAGTTCTGAAGTATTCCATGCATTTTGTGTTGGATTTATTCTAATGTTTGATTGAATTTGTGAATATTATTACATTTCATATGTTTGAGATTCATATTTTGGATTTGAAATCAATTAAATCAAATATTATTAATAATCAGGATAGATCGGGGATTTATTCGCTGCTTTGATCTTCGAAGGGCATGCCATTACTTGCGTCTTACGTATTGACGTGGTTGTCGAATCATTTGTCATCTTGATAAATGAGAATGTTCATTTTAATAAATGACATGGTTTTTCGTTTACATGTGTTGTAATGCAATTCTTGAAATTTTATTTTCGTTGCTCGAAATGAGAAATCTTGGAAATGGAGTTATTTATGTACACGAGACAGAGTCAAATATTTACAAACACAGTTTATGTCGTTATAAGTCTTAGTTTTTGAAGTTAAATTTACCACCTCGTAATCACTACCTTATTTATTTGAAGTGATCGTCTCCACCCTAACCCACCCAACAGGTGACACAATACGTGTCAACTTATTGGACTGTTATTATTACTCACTGTCAATTGAGCTATTTTTGTATAAAAAGAACAAAAGATTACGTCAATCATGTTTAATATCAGTGTAAGTGAAATAAGTGGTAACCGGATTATCAGTAAAAATGGACAACATAGGAAACAAAACATGACATGGCTTAAATACGACACAGAACAGAAAAATGTGAAAAAACACCAAATTAAAACCATGTGAGAAATCGGGTAGGCCGGTAGAGTAAGCCTCTTTCTCATAAGGCATTCTCGATGTAAATGTTTATTATCATTTTTTTAATTTTTGAACAGATTTAGATGACTGTGCCAGCAGTCCTTGTCAGCATAATGGTACATGTACAGATCAGATTAATTCTTACATATGTGTGTGTCCTCCTGGGTATACAGGAGGGGATTGCCAAACAAGTAAGATTTTGTAGTATATCTCCAATCATATGACCATACATAAATGCAATATATGCTTTGTATTATCTGATCTTTTGGCATTTTCATCAACATAAAAATGAAAGAATGTATGGAATAAATGCACATGAGACAAGGTCTCTACAAATACATGAATAAACCAAGCAATGGATACATCGGCAAACGAATACCGAAGCAAGAAAAGGAAAGGGGAAATTCTTAAATCATAAATCGAAACATCACGGCAACTCACAGCAACAAGAATTGAGACAGTATGACAAAGACAAAACAAATAAACAAAGTGAACAAGAACGCCACAAAACTAAAGCACTAGCAGTGTGAACCCCTATAAAAACTGAGGTATCATCAGGAACAATGGAACAATGCTTTTGTTGTTGTTTTGTTCTTGAAGTCCATATCTAGCTTTATCGGGCTTGGTCAGTATAATCACGTGACCAATCCACTTGCCATCGTACTGACTGTAATTAGTATTGGAGTGAATGGGAATGTTACAATAAATATTGATTTATGTTTTAAATTTTGATTATGAAATTCAGTTGGACCTAGTTTCATAAACTTCAATCATTTCTGATTTCAGTGGTATGATTTTTATCAGTTTGAATTATTCGGAAATTAGTTCCAATTTCATTTTAAAGTTAGACCCGTTTTTCTTGATTATATGCATTATGGCCTATAGAAAATCGTGAAAAACACAAGACCCCCACCCCGTTCTACTCGAAATATTTAATTTGTAATTTATTTCTAAAAGTAGTTGGACCTAGTGTCAATATCTGCAATAATTGTTCTTTAGAAATGTCGCATTTTTGTCAGTTTAAGTATTGAGGAAACTAGTTCCATCTTGAGTTTAAAATTGTCAAATTTCGGTGTAAATCGTGTAAATCGTTCTTATTCAAGATGGCAACCGCTCACTCGATGTAGTAGTTTCCATCAGCAAATTATTGTGATTTTGATAATCTTTTCGTTCGATTTGAAGATTTGTTTTGTTTTATTCTTAAAATTTTACATGATTTTAAAACACAGAAAAGGTTATTACAAAAACTGTCACTGGTTAAAAGCGGGACAAAATATATTGTCCCTGTTAAAAGCAAATATCCGCATACATTATTTCAGAGAAGTATGCAATCTTTTCTTTGTCTCGTATAGTTTCATTTGTCACCTGTAAGGCCTTGGACACCTTGTTAATTTGTCACCTGTTACGACTGAATTAATTGTTTATTCCAATGCAGTGTAAATGTTGTCTGACAGGTGTCGAATTATTGTCAATATACAACCGTATACTTCAATATACAACCGTGTACAGTAGTTAATAAGTTAATTGAGGTAGATCACAAAAATTTTTGCAGGAACAAGTTTTAATCATATGATTTCACAAAACATATTTTGAACTTAGTTTATTATTATCAATTGATTTTAAAATTAATTAGTATCTAAAGGGAAAAATTTACAGAAAATCAGGTTTAAGGGTAAATTGTACAATGAAATGATATAACTCGTAAAAGATTATTTTTCTATTACAAAGTGGATGAAAAGACATTGAAACCAGATTACACAAATTCCAAATATATTGATTTTTCTTAAAAACAAAATATATGATCATATTTGATACACGATTACCTCTGCACGATTACAGGAATGTAATCAACTTTACGAGAGTTATCGTTCCTAATTATGTCTCGCATAGTTGGATATGACCATGATGTTTTCATAATTTTTTAGCACGAATACAAATGTTCACATAACTCTGCAAGGACACTGTAACGATAAAGAGGAAATAATAATATAAAGAAGTGAGAATAGTGCGTAGACAAGCTGAAATCGCCGAATTGGGAGAGTGTTCAAGTACATCGTATCAGTTAAGATACATATATGCAGAGGCAATAAAATGAAAGTACCAAGGAAAGAAAAATTCTAAGTAGGAAAATTCCAATCATAACATTTGTCACTCATGCTGCATTTTGGTTCGAAACAGAGGTTTAGTGCACAATAAAGGATAGGGGAATCAGGGTGTCGGAGTGCAACAAAAATCCAGATGAAAAAGAAAGGAAATTGGGTAAATGTCAAGGAGACAACATCCCATATCCAGGTTAAGACGACCCAAAAAACAACATCTAGGGGTCACCATATGGTCTTCAACTAGAGTTAACTCAAGAGTTATCTATCTTTAGCTACTCTTTATCTTTAAATTATCCGTATATAAATCAAATATTGGGATTCTTTTTCATAATTATTGCCCACAACTTGAGGTCATCACTACAGAAGTTTTACGGTCGACATCACGATCTTGCGGACCGCTATGAGATTTCTGTTTCCCAGATGACAACAGATCTTTCTCTTTGCCAGTAAAGTTTGTTTTCCTTTACCGGATTTGACTTTACTACCTGAGTTGACATGTTCAACACGGCGGGTGTCTTATAAGAAGCAGGAGATGCTTACTCTACCGGTGCACCTGATCTCACCCATGGTTTTTATTGGGTCCGTGTTGTTCATTTTTTGTATATGTGCGTTTCTTCATTTTCTTTTCTGTGCCTTGCTCATGTTATGTCTTCGTTTCTTTGTTTTTCCGACGTTGCCATTGTCCTTGGATTATTCTTTTCAGATCTCACTTACTTTTCAAGCTCTGGTTCAATTTTTACATATAAATAACAATAATAATTTTACAGATGTCTAAGTCATGGCTTGTCAGTAAAACATAAATATTTTCAAAAGACATATCAATAAAAGAAGCCATGATTTCAATTTATCACAGACATCATAAAGGAAATTCATCCTCAGTTCCTTGCTCATAAAGAAATTTATGAGGCGACTCCTTCAATATTCAAATTACCATTTCCCATACGTTTTGTAGTAAAATCAGATAAGTTATGTTTATCAACATCTGTGTTTTAGATTTACGAGATGTTCTCAGCTTATTCCCACCAAAATATCTATCATTATTAAATAACATTTTATTGCAGTAATTACAATATCTTTCTTGAAGTTAAGATGAAAAGCATTGAGAGTTCTGTTTTTTTTGAATAACAATAATCTACTATAGCTTTCAGTGAATTTGAAGACAAGGGGAATAACTCAAAATCACCTAAAACACAGCCACATTTGAAGCAGATTTATTGTACTTTTCAGCCATTGTAGATGTTGCCTGGTATCCACTGTTTTACATTTATGTACTAAAATTTCATATTTAGCAAATTTTATTTGAATTGTATTAAGGATGAACTTTTCATAATTAAACTCAAATTAGACTCTTAATTTGAATCATTCATAGGATTCATAAGTTTGTATGAGCAAAACGAGAGGTAGCAGTGCACAATTATTATCCATTTGAATACCGATTGTCATTGTAAATATCAAGCCATATATTTATCATAATTGTGCCCCTGGTATAGTTGAAGATTTATCCTAAAAATGTTGTCATATATTAATTTTTGGAGTTCTATTACGTCTTGGTTTCACAAAAGATTTGAAGTCATGTAACGGGATAGAGAAAGGGGAGGTTTGGGTGCCGGTTAACCTTACCGCTACCTCTTGCTAGGCCCGGTACCAAGTCCGACTAATCCGAGTTCCTATCGTTGTATAGGTTTGCCTTTCGTCTTTTTATTGTTTTTCTTGTGCAGTTCCCTCGTAGATTGTGCCACGTTGATTGTAAATTTCGGCCATTGAAAGTGCTTCCTGTGATCTTTGCTATATTAATACTTCTGTTGACTATTTTAGATGTACAGTGTCAGAGTCAACCTTGTAAAAATGGTGGGGTGTGTACACATAACCAGGATATTGGTTACACATGTCATTGTTTACCCGGCTTCACCGGAAATGTTTGTGAATCAGGTAATATGCACTATAATACATTTTTGCGTAATCAAGTTTTACATTAATGGGTTGTTTTCCATTTAATATTCTGAGATTGCTTATCAATTCATGCTTAATACAAACCAACTACAGAAGAATACCGAAGTAATAAAGAGCAAGATTACATAAATCAATGTCCAAAGACAAGGCGAAAGCAAGAGTACCAGAAGACAGAAGACCAAAGACGCTGCTCACAAAACGCAAACACTACAAATTCAACAATAAAAACTAAAGCACTAACAGTGTGTTCTCTCAAAGACTGAAATCATTTGCTCCGGAAGGGTAAGCATGTTCGGCTCTGTAAACAGCACCCATCACACTGTAAGTGGGTCAATCCGGGGTAAAGTCACAATCGGTAATGTCAAATCCGGGAAGACTAGCTGAAAATGTCAGTTTTTATCTATGATGTCGTGGTGACTGCCATAGAATTTCTGAAGGGACAAAAGTAACAACGACTGAACATAGCCCTGACTAAGCAATGCTTGTGATAGCGCTTTTGCTCTTTCCACAAGTCACTGTATGAACTACAAGCTCGGCAGTTACGAATTAATTGTGAAATGGTGGGGAGGTAGATATATTACTGCTGAGAAAGGTAAAGTTCCCAATTTAGAAGTCAAAATTATTATGTTTGTCATATAACCTTTATTTCAGACGTCCATGTTCGTCAATGTATAACAGAAGGTCGAAGTATGAAGCGGAATTGGGTGTATCGGTTGTCTCTTTAATTTCAAGTTCACCAGGGTAAATCCGATATAAATATTCTTTAATTTTTGGGTTATAAAGAGAAAGTGCATCGTCTTTTTTTATTTTTTTCTTCTGCACTGATGAGACATTAGTTGTCGAAATGGCCATATGCAGCAAGTAAATTTACTGTAACTTCGTTATTTTGTTATCTATATACCTGAAGCTGAAATATTTGTTTTTTTTCCTGTTGAAGTAGCCCTAAATCAAGTTATTAAAACAAAAATAAGTTTACACAATCAATAAATATTATTGCTACGTTATTTGATTTTCCTGTGCTCCATAATAGCTGATAATGACAATATCTTAACACAACTCATATAAAAATATCTAATCATTTTTAGACTTAACATGCAGTACTATTTGTTTGTGTTTATAAACGTCTTTTGTGGAGTTTCATATTAAATGCAACACNGAATATCCGAAAGCTTATTGCGCATCTGCACACTATATGCAACAATTCTACAACAAAATTAAATCCCTAAATCCAAAAATGTAGGAGGAGTTTGAGTCACAAGAAAAGTGTGACGGACGGACGGACGGACGGACAGATGGACGGACGGACGGACGGACAGACGGAGGGTATAACATTATCCCCGAACTTTCTTCGAAAGTGCGGGGATAAAAATTAAAATGGAAATTTCAACTGAAAAAACTAAAAATAAAATTATGTTTTCCATTTTTTCTCATTACCGATAAAAAAAAATATTTGACATTTTATTGGTACGGACTTTGCCATGACGTAGCTCATCCAGCTCGCCCTACCGGTCTCACTATATGCTGACTTTGATAAAGCCCGTAAGAAGAACATTGTGCTTGAAAACAATATATTTATTTTGGATTTAGATATATTTTATTCAAATAATATAAATACGATAGAAAAGAGAAATTCTAGGTCGATAATATCTGAACATGTTCACATGTACCGACTTTATCAAAATATAATAATTAATAAGCCTTGGTTACTTGATTTGCAGTATTTTAATATTGGATAAATTTTATTTAGACATGGACGAGTGTAAGAGTAATCCATGTCAACGCCAGGGGACATGTATAGACAAAGTCAACTCGTACATTTGTGTATGTCCTACTGGTTACACAGGGAGAAACTGTCAGACAAGTAAGATTAACGTCATTAAGAAATAACTGCTTGTATCTCCCTCATACAAAGCGCTGTCCATAGCTGATTATGGCTTTACATTTAGATTATATTGGTTATTTGTTCTCTATCAGTTTTTAAACATTTTTAAGTTGTGGTCTTTCAAACGTTAAGATTTTGTCTGCACTGAAGAGACATAAGTTGTCTAAAATGTAGATTTGCAGAAGATGAATTTACAGTAACTTCGGTATTTAGTTATTTGTCCCTCTGCTGGTGCACTGTTAATCCGCGAGGGTATTCACCGGCCAAGGAGTCAGTACTTCGGTGTTGACCGGAAAGTTGATTCAATTTGGAACCATATAATATCTAAATTTTTGTAAATTTTGTTGAAAACTAAGGAATATCTCTATAATGTAAAGCTCTGTCCTTAGCTGATTTTGAGTTTACATTTAAATAATATTGGTTATTGTTCTCTATCAGTTTTTAAACATTTTTTAATTGTGGCCTTCCAAATGTTTAGATTTTATCTGCACTGAACAGACCTAAGTTGTCGAAATGCGCATATGCAGAAGCTAAATTCACTGTAACTTCGGTATTTAGTTATTTGTACACATGAGAAAAATAATTTTATCGGAAAAAAGGTTGTTGCTCACAATACATCATAAAATTTTAGATTTTTATCATCAAAGATATGACAGACCATTTTCTGTCGGGGACCAAGAAAAAAATCGGAGAATGGTCCAAGCATTATTTTTTTTTAACTTGTCATCCAGTTGTAATATTATCTAGTTAAGTACACGGTATATGCAATTGAAATTTTATTTTAAGACAACGCCATTATGTGAAAATGACTCAAATACTCTGCAGTGGTCTCTCGCACGTAAAATAGTATTGTTCACATATAAACGTTTTTTTAAAGTCTGATTTAAAGTCTGATAGAAGAAAAAGAGGATCGGTGATATATCAACCTTTTTACCGCATTATTTATGAGGTTCTTAAAATATAAGAAAACAGGCTCAGTTAACCTGAAGATTTCGTTGTCACTTTTTAAATTATTCTTAAATTGTTTAAAATTACCCTTAGAGTGTATAAAGCCAAAACGTAAAACATCTTGTCATATAACGAGTAGTCTATTTTAAGATATACAATGTCACAGTGATCCGTGTATGAATGGTGGAATATGTACAGATGACCAGGAAAGTGGATTCACTTGTCATTGTGCAAAAGGTTATAATGGATTAACATGTGAAAAGGGTAATATCTAATTGCAATATCAGTCAGCTACAGTCATCAATTTAAATTAGTGATGGTGTCGTCTGATTTGAAAAATTTGAAGAAATAAAACTTAACCTGACGTACATGTAAATGTTTATTGATATAAGGAATAAAATTTTATTTGATTTTGGTGACGACCGGAATTTCAAAATGGCCACCATGTTCGATCTACGTAAATAAATGAAACAGGAGGTAAATGACTAACTGCCGAATCTTGAAAATCTTCTTCCTTCATAGCTCTGTTTTTGACTAACTTTGGCTTTTCTATTTAGCTCACATTGTTCTCTATCAGCTTTTACAGATAATTCGGCTTATGGATTTCCAAATATTTTAATTCGATCTGCACTGAAGAGACGTAAGTTGTCGAAATGCGCATATGCAGAAACTAAATGCATGATAACTTTGGTATTTCATTATTCAAAGTCAAGCTAATTTTAAGAGGTAGGGATCTGAATGTCAATCAGAAGTGCAGATAGCAACCACGGCAGATCTTAGAAAACAATTAGACTGCATCGGAAAATTTATAAAAAAGCTAAGTTACTATTAATGAAATACGGTGACATGTTTGCCATGCATAATTTGAATACCGACATTATTCAAGATAGCTATCGCTGTAGCCAATTTAATATTTGATCTTACGGAAAAATATGAAAACCGTTGCATTGCCTTCTTCAGCACTTATGGTAAAATTCTTTTTGGAATGATATCATATTCACAAGTACACATTATAAATATGTAAAACAAAACAGCACAATTATAAAATATACCAAGTAGGTTTAAAACTGACATTATTCTAAGGATAACAAATGAAAGCGTAAACGCTTACTTCCAATAGGGTCATTGTATGAGAATAACATTTATTCTCTAATAATCAATCTAAAATCAAAAACGACCAAAAAAAAATCGAGCTTAATTTGACACTGTGTGAATGAATTTGTTGTAAAATCTTGAAAACCGTCTAAAGTATATTTATGGGCATTGCTGTCTAATGATCTTTTTCCTTTATGTGTTTTGAAAAATTGAACTTTTACGAAATCTTATAAACTGCTTAATCGTAAAATCAATTTTGAATTTAAAGATAAAGATAATATTAATCAAGCATCGTCTACGAAATGTGTGACGTCATAGCTTCTAACAATATTGTGTTTGTATGTAAAAAATCTCTGTTTAGGCTGTTTTTTTTAAGGAGATGGGTATTTACAGTTCATTCGGCAATTCTACTTATTTCCCAACTACAATATCTAGGGACGAGATAATCGCAAATCACACTCCCTCGGTATTAAGGTTAATGAAGATAACAGTTATCTCCCTTACATTTACTGGGTACCTAAGTTTCAAACTACAAGCAGAAATTCGCTGCAGGATCTGGCAAAGGCACTAAGCCCCTATTCAAACTCCTGACCACATTATTGACTGCAGGTGGAGACGGTCTGACAAGCTACAGCGAAAAGCCTATTCCATGAGCGGCGTGAATCAGATGTGGATTCTTAAAAACTCCAAAGATCTCCTTGAACAGCTCTCCTCTTACAGTCTCGCATACCGCAATACCATTCAAACGTTTGATTTTTCTACCCTTTTTTAGAAACCTTCCACATAATGAACTGAAAACAGCAATTTTCAACCCAATTCATAATTGTTTCTGTACCAAAAACGGTGAACGCAGATATTTAATTTCAGCTTCAGATATATAGACGATGTACTGTCTCTTAATAACCCAAGATTTAAAGAACATTTACATAAGATCTACCCCAGTGAACCTGAAATTAAAGAGACAACCGTTACACTCAATTCTGCTTCATACCTCGGCCTTTTGTTATGCGTTGACGAACATGGACGTCTGAAATGAAGGTTATATGACAAACATGATGATTTTGATTTCCCAATTGATTGTAAACTTTCCCTTTCTCAGCAGCAATATACCTACCTCACCAGAATATGGAGTGTAAATTTCACAGTTAATTCGTTACTGTAGAGTTTGTAGTTCATACAGTGGCTTTGTGGAAAGTGCAAAAGCACTGTCACAAAAACTACTGAGTCAGGGCTATGTGAAGCCGTTGTTACTTGTTTCCCTTCAGAAATTCTTTCGCCATCACAACGATATCATAGATAAATATGATATGTCGGTGTCACAAAGAGATTCACGTCTCTCTGGATTTGACATAGCGATTCTGACTTTACCCTGGACTGACCCACTGACAGTGTGACAGTTGCTGTATACAGGGCATGTCAGGATTACCCTTCTGGAGCAACTGATGTCACTCTTTTTGGAGAGTCCACACTGTTAGTTCTTTAATTTCTATTGTTGTGTTTGTAGTGTTTGCATTTTGTGGTTGTGAAGCGTCTTTGGTCTTCCGTCTTCTGGTGTTTTTGCTTTTGCCCTGTCTCTGGACTTCGACTTTTGTTATCCTGTTCTTTGTTCTTTCAGTATCTTACTGCCGTTCTTTTTGGGTATTGTTGCCTGCTACATCATAGATCAAGTAAGATATTTATCAAGGTTTCAGTATCCTTGTGGAAAACTGTGAAGTTTCGGTCCGAACTTTGATTCAAGATTCTTCTTTTACTCAGCACTGGTTGACCATTTCTTTTAACTGTCTACGACCTTTCAATGGAAAGTACTGCAATGGAAGGAGATGTTAGGCATGCTATAAAACCGGTTTAACCCAACATTTCTTTTGGAATGCCTGTACCAGGTCAAGACCATTTCGGTCCACATTTTCTTTCCGGTGGTGTCCAACTGCTTTTTCATGTTGTCTCTTGGACTTCGGCCACAACTCTGTTTTGTAATTTTGTTATTACCCGATTTCATATTAGCCGTAATGATCTGATTCTGAAATATTCATCTAGATTTAAAAACACATCGTGTAAGTTTTTTAGTTCACTTGGCTATGCCAGGGTGAGCTTTTGCCATCACTTGGCGTCCGTCGTGCGTCCGTCCGGCGTAAACTTTTCATTCAAAGATCTTCTCCTCTGAAACCACTTGGCCAATTGGAACCAAACTTAGTCACAATAGTCCTTGGGTGGTCCCCTTTAAAAATTGTATCCGGCATGTCCGTAACTAATCCAAGATGGCAGCCAGCGGGGAACATAGTTTTAACATTGGACCCTATGGGAAAACACATTAAAAAATTTTCTTCTCAGAAACTACCAGCCCAATTATAACCAAACTTAGTCACAATGGTCCTTAGATGGTCCCATCCAAAAAAGGTATCCGGCAGGTTCGTACCTCATCCAAGATGGCCGCCAGCGAGGAACATAGTTTTAACATTGGACCCTATGGGAAAGACATTCAAAGATCCCCTTCTCAGAAACTACGAGTCCAATTAAAACTAAACTAAGGCACAATGGTCCTTATATGGTTCCTTCCAAAAAAGGTATCCGGCAGGTCTGTACCTAATCCAAGATGGCCGCCAGCGGGGAACATAGTTTTAACATTGGACCCTATGGGAAAGACATTCAAAGATCTTCTCAGAAACTACCAGTCCAATTATAACCAAACTTAGTCACAATGGTCCATAGATGGTCCCATCCAAAAAAGGTATCCGGAAGGTCCGCACCTAATCCTAGATGGCCGCCAGCGGGGAACATAGTTTTGTCAATGGACCCTATGGGAAAGACATTCAAAGATCTTCTTCTCAGAAACTACCAGTCCAATTAAAACTAAACTAAGGCACAATGGTCCTTATATGGTTCCTTTCAAAAAAGGTATCCGGCAGGTTCGTACCTAATCCAAGATGGCTGCCAGCGGGGAACATAGTTTAATCATAGAACACTATGGGAAAGACATTCAAAGATCTTCTTCTCAGAAACTACCAGTCCAATTAAAACTAAACAAAGGCACAATGGTCCTTAAATGGTTCCTTTCAAAAAAGGTATCCGGCAGGTTCGTACCTCATCCAAGATGGCCGCCAGCGGGGAACATAGTTTTAACATTGGACCCTATGGGAAAGACATTCAAAGATCTTCTTCTCAGAAACTACCAGTCCAATTATAACCAAACTTAGTCACAATGGTCCTTAGATGGTCCC
>MJUU01043269.1:50514-75714 GCA_002080025.1 Modiolus philippinarum
TACCTAATCCAAGATGGCTGCCAGCG
This sequence comes from Modiolus philippinarum, assembly GCA_002080025.1. Taxonomy (NCBI): domain Eukaryota; kingdom Metazoa; phylum Mollusca; class Bivalvia; order Mytilida; family Modiolidae; genus Modiolus; species Modiolus philippinarum. The sequence goes on from MJUU01043269.1 coordinate 50,541, forward strand.
GGGAACATAGTTTAATCATAGAACACTATGGGAAAGATATTCAAAGATCTTCTTCTCAGAAACTACCAGTCCAATTAAAACTAAACAAAGGCACGATGGTCCTTATATGGTTCCTTTCAAAAAAGGTATCCGACAGGTTCGTACCTCATCCAAGATGGCCGCCAGCGGGGAACATAGTTTAATCATAGAACACTATGAGAAAGACATTCAAAGATCTTCTTCTCAGAAACTACCAGTCCAATTAAAACTAAACAAAGGCACAATGGTCCTTAGATGGTTCCTTTCAAAAGGGTATCCGGCAGGTTCGTACCTCATCCAAGATGGCCGCCAGCGGGGAACATAGTTTTAACATTGGACCCTATGGGAAAGACATTCAAAGATCTTCTTCTCAGAAACTACCAGTCCAATTATAACCAAACTTAGTCACAATGGTCCTTAGATGGTGCCATCCAAAAAAGGTGTCCGGCAGGTCCATACCTAATCCAAGATGGCTGCCAGCGGGGAACATAGCTTAATCATAGAACACTATGGGAAAGACATTCAAAGAAACTACCAGTCCAATTAAAACTAAACTAAGGCACAATGGTCCTTATATGGTTCCTTCCAAAAAAGGTATCTGGCAGGTTCGTTCCTCATCCAAGATGGCCGCCAGCGGGGAACATAGTTGTTATTTGTTATTATTTATTTATTTTTAACATTGGACCCTATGGGAAAGACATTCAAAGATCTTCTCAGAAACTACTACATGTAGTCCAATTAAAACTAAAGTAAGCCACAATGGTCCTTACATGGTCCCTTCTAAAACAGGTATCCGGCAGGTTCGTACCTAATCTAAGATGGCCGCCAGTGGGAAACATAGTTTTAACATTGGACCCTATGGGAAAGACATTCAAAGATCTTCTTCTCAGAAACTACCAGTCCAATTATAACCAAACTTAGTCACAATGGTCCTTTGATGGTCCCATCCAAAAAAGGTATCCGGCAGGTCCGTACCTAATCCAAGATGGCCGCCAGTGGGAACATAGTTTTAACATTGGACCCTATGGAAAACACATTTAAATATCTTCACAGAAACTACCAGTCCAATTAAAACTAAACTTTGTCACAATGGCCCTTACATGGTCCCTTCGAAAAAGAGTATCTGGCAGGTCTGTACCTAATCCAAGATGGCCGCCAGCTAGGAGCATAGTTTTAGCATTGGACCCTATGGAATATACATTCAAAGATCTTCTTCTCAGAAACTACTAGTCCAATTAGAACCTTTGCTCAAATTTTTGAATTTCTATTTGAATTGTGGTCTGAATGTTTTAATTTCAGCGACATGTATTACCTTGATTATAAGGGGAACCCCTGCTCAATTTTTTTTTGAATGGTGTTCTGGTATTGGTTGTAATGGATGGTGGAGCTTTTGGTTGCCATGGAAACCAAACAAGAACACTGTAATTTTAAGGAAAAAAAGTATTCTGCAAAATTTTGTGTTTTGTTTTTCCTATTGGAAATGCCTTTTATTTATGTCAGCCATGGTCCAGGTGATCGATACAGGCTCTTGAGAGCCTTGTTAAGCATTAAGCTGATATTTATAGTTATGGTTGTAAAGTGGTCTTTGAATATATATGTGCTTTCACTACAAACTAAAAATCCAAGACAACAAAACTCGGCAAGCAGTTTGACTTATGGTAAAAACTTGTAAACCAACAGTTTTCATTCCGCCAATCAAAGTGCTTTATATATATATAATGCTTACCATCTTGTATAAAATCAATAGTCAAGCCCTAGAAAAACTTTTATTTATGAATACATTTTTTGCTTACTATTTTATGCTCAACGAAGAAGTGTCATCATTAACTATCAATTTTAAGACTGTAATTGATGTTTTTAGGACCACCAATTTTAACGTCACCAGCCATAAGCCTTGATCGTGTGAAAACTATTTTCGAGGGGTCTGTTCAAGAGTTTGTATCATGTACAGCTGATGGAATACCAGACCCAGTAATAACATGGGAAGCATTGAGTGTAAGTATTTATATGCTTTTTCGACTGACAAAAATAAAGCTGTATGCTATGTTTAATATTTAAAAACCGTAGCAACATGTCCCTTTGACTTTGAACTTTATCAGAAGACAAAGATGTATCTGCTCTGATCTTAATGTAACTATTTGGCATTTTGCTTTGTCTTTTTTCCCTTTTTATCTTTTAATTTAATGTAAATGGATTGTAATGTTTAACAAATATCTTTCGATCGTTTCATTTATCTTTAAGGTTGTCGTACTAAACCATCAATAACGTAACATTTATCTTTGTATTTGCAACAATTCTGCTTTATTTGCTTTGTCAGCTGTCCTTTTAGAAACGTCTTTTTCAAGAAGTACACAGGCATTTCTACAACAACGGGTGCTTGACACTTTAGCTCCTTTCTACAGCAAAACCCTGATCAAAACAGACGATGTTTACTTCTAAAAAGCTCTTAAATGAATTCATATGATTGCGCAATATTGATTGACCTTTGAAAAATGACATCCATTTCAGGGGAAGTTGCCATCGAATGCACGACAGATAACTCATTATCTTTATTTTGAAAATGTGACACTTGCTGACGAAGGGAATTATGTCTGTTCTGCCAAGAATATAAAAGGGATGGACGTCAAAGTTGTGCATATTATAGTAGAGGGTAGTATGTTAAGATTATCATTTATGAAAGCTTTCTGTTCTTTGAGCAGTTTTACATAAAATACTGCTCCTTGGTATACTAAAAGAAACAAATTATTAATCAATCTGGATCAAATAACTTAATACCGAAATTACTGTGATTTTATTTTCTGTATGCGCATTTCGACAACATATGTCTCTTCAGTGCAGATAAAATCTAAACGTTTGGAAGACTATAAACTCAGAGATATGTAAAAAGTGAAAGAGCACAAATAGCCTCAATCCATGCGTCATCGTTATCTCCACAGGAATGTACAAAAAATACAAAATAACTAACTGATTTGCATGAAGATAAAGTTTAAAATTTCTGTAGGTTACTTGTAATCTGAATATCAACTGGAATATATTAGATTCAAATTATGCGAACCTGTGAAACCAACCTGCACTTTGATGAAGGCTTCGTTGTGACTTTAAGATTGCAAAAAACAAAAAAAACAACTGTTGTTTCATTGCCTGGTTTTTCTTTTAATCCATATTCTTTAAATGTTAGTTTAAACATGCCTACGCAAGCCATAAAAAAGAAAAACAAGAATGATATAAAAAGATCGAAGAAAGCAAGACTGGTATATACAGAAAGACAATACCATCACTCTCGAAAGAAAACGAGAGTGATTTACTCTCAGAAGTAATACAAAAATAACATCGCTTAGAGTGTAGGGAAATGCACGAATTCTTGTGCTTAGTAGTACAATGTTTGAAAATGTCTACTGCTACAATTAATTGGAAAAACTAAAACATTTGGTGACGTAAAATAAAAATTCATTAATTCAGTTAAAAAATACTTTATAGAGAGAACTGATGAATGTGCAATGCAGTTTAAAATAAAGTTTCATTATTCTTTTTCTTTTTTTTACATCACAGCAAAAGCAGAAAAGCAGCATACTGCCCCTGTTATCACAGCACCTTCGGTTATAATTGCCAAATATTATGACAATACTACACTGACCTGTAATGTAACTGGATACCCAAAACCTACAGTGACATGGAAACATAATAATGTAAGAAAATTAGAAAATCATATCAATTTATATATGTTACTGGACACCAAAGAGAGCGGGGTGTCTCTTCTCTGAATGACGACGTTATTTTTTTTTCTAATACCAGAAATTCTGAACTACAAAGAACCGTAAAGACTGATGAAATCCCTATTCCCGGTGAATTCATTTTCCGCAATCCCTGGCTTAAGTCATAAAAATCCCGATATCCCGAGCATAGACACTTCGAACCCCGACATCCCGAAATAGGGCTGCCCCCTCCTTCACAATGAAATGAAAACATATTAATGTAAGAACTCAATGCATATGTATATATACAGTGATCTCTTTGAATCTTAATACTCGATTTGCTAAATTGCAAAAATTTAACATATAATCATATCACTGGCGAAAAGACTAGGAATGACGTATACAATTTTTTTTTATCTAACCTGTTTCAAGTATGTTTTGCGCGGTAAACTGTGTTTGTGAAAGCGGCACGCATAGAGACCTTGACTAGTAAATGTGTTTATTAATTGATCAGACTAAAAATATTGGTTTTGATTGTATAACTTGACATTTGATGCTACGCTAATAGTCCTTTGTTCAAGTGACAACAAAAGTCTGAATCAATTACAGGGAGAGACCAGTTAGGGAAATCCGTATAACATACGACGGAAAAGTCCTTTGTGAAACTTCTTATATCAGTCATAGTCCATCAATGAAGTAATATATTATCTTATCAATTTGATAATTTTTTAAAATATTTTATTTACTATAAATGTTGCTTTATATGTTGCACAGGTAGTTGTATCAACAGGAAGTATATTGATAATACCAGGGGTGACAAATGCTACAAGTGGATATTACACATGTATAGCCACAAATGACGCAGGCGTTAGTCAAGCAAAAATCAACGTCATATTTTCCTATGGTAATGATCATCATGAATTATCATTACTTTTGGTTCTCGTAGGTTTAAAGTTGTAATGCTGATTAAATTAAAGTATAAAATTTTATTTATTTGTCCGCTATGTTTTAGATATTATTTTTTTTAAAGTCTTATTTGATGTTCTTCTGTAGGGTGAATTCATGGCAGGTGTTTTAGTAAATTTCACTAATAATCATGGGGACATATCATTCTATCATAACTATCTACACTATACAATGCAGTAACTATATATTATAATTTATATACATTGAGATTTCTGTAGTTATCTTTTTAAATTCTCGTAACTATAGATTATCTATATACATGTAGATATTTGGCCCAACTTTTTCTTGCAGATGCACCTAAGATAGTGTCTCCACCCGTACCAGCTTTTATTTTTGTTGGACAATCTCATAACTTTACTTGTGTCGCAAGTGGACATCCTAAACCGACTATACACTGGAAATTTAAATCTGTGAGTTGTTCAATTAATATGGATTACCGATCATATATTGATGAAGTTTAATATTATTATTATCTGTTAGACTAATATTTTGGCCTTTAGGGATCACAATTGTCATTTTTATTCAAATATGTTATTTTATTAATGACAATTAATAATGACTTAATGTATGAATATTTTTTCATTTTTCTCAGCAATCAATTAGGTAGATCAAAACTAGAAAAAATTTGTCAATAACTACTGAGACCTGGGAAAGACCATGTATAAATATGACTGCCACTAAAAAAGAATGGTGAAATCGGAAGCAACGCGGAATTTAGTCTCTTGCTGATAAAAGTGGCTTTTCCAACACCTGGAGCTGAAGCAACGTAGAATACTGAAGAAACAACGGATGTTATGAAAATCAAAGTCCAGATACAATTAAGAATTAGGAAGGGAAAATACATAAGACAGTCCCAAAATATGGAAATAAACCACAACATTCAAAACTAAGGCACTTACAGTGTGAACTCCTATAAAAAAAAGATGGGTTGTTTATTTATCCATCCTGCAAAAAAGCGGACACCCAATTTTGGAAAAGCTTATCCCGCAGGCTGAGATGCAAGGTCCTTTTTCTTTAACCTGGGGTCCGTCGGGTCAGTCATATACCAAAAAAAAGTCCCACCGATAGTGAAATACAGTGTAATGATAAAGCACAACAAAAACATATGAAAGATGGCTAAATACTGTTACACCTCAAATTATGGTTAATAATGTACATGCAAAAATAAGATTATTCATATTCTACAAAGAAAAGTTATTTTAATGTTGTATTTACTTCTACGCAGTTTATAATCCCGGAAAGTGCTTTCCCACCACATGTAGCATCTAAAGACGGTTCATTTCTGACGATGATAAAAATGAAAGTTTCTGGAACGTTAACTTGCACAGCACAAAATGATTTTGGTGTAGATACTGCATCTGTTGATGTTATAGTACGAAATGGTGAGTTTTCATGACTTTTGCGTAGATACCACCTCCGGTAATGTAATGAGACAAAATGTCAATTTTTAAGCTTTCCTCTTGGTTATGTCATTATTTGACTCCTTCGGATACACCAGAAGAGTAAAGTAGTATTTCTGCAATATTTGCTATTTGAATTGTTGTGAATTATTATTAGTATTATCTGTGTATTTGTCAAATTTTGCAGTTGATCACCAGGTCTGTCTTGTATCATGCCTATAGGTGTAAATGATTATTATGAAATAAAGAAAATAACAGTAAACATCTGCAATAGCTGCAAAACACAGTCACATGCAATGTTCCTTCAATTCAGAATGACAGCCACCACTTCATTATGCCTTTTTATACGACCGCAAAAATTTTGCGGTCGTATTATGGTATGGTGCAGGCGTCGGCGTCTGCGTCGGAGAAGGCGTCTGTGGACAGCATAACTTTGGTTCTAGTCGATAGATTGTTATCAAATTTTAGTATGATGTTTCTTGTCACGTGCCTAAGCCCGGGTTTTAATTTCGCGTTCCCTGCCCTGTCCCTTTTAGAAAAAGAGGCAAAAAAGTGGCCAAAAAGGGATGAAATTAGGTTTTTTCGTGTCTGTGGACAGCATAACTTTGGTTCCAGTAGACGGATTGTTTTCAAATTTTAGTATGATGTTTCTCTGAACATTCTTGAGGACTGTTTTTTTTTCTTTAGTTTGTGTCCCCGCCAAATTCAGAATAAGGGGACCAAAAAGGGTTAAATTGGGTGTTTACACATATTTGACTGTAGAATGTATAGTATTTATCAGATTTTGATGGCGTTTCTTTCAGTGTACTCCTTAGAAAATTTCTAATCTGTAGTATGCTAAGGGATTTCATGTGGCATAAACCGTTCATGAGATAAATGGGCCCAAAAGGGGCGAATTTCAAAAATCTTAATTTTTTTATTTTTAGTCCGATTTTGATGCAGTTTTCTTGCAGTGGATTCCTTATGACAAATTTACATAGCCTTGCACCATCAAATTTTGTATAACTTGTGTCCTTTCCAAGCTATGAGGGGCCAAAACGGGACCAAAATTGCAAACATGAAGATTACTTAAAGTTTTATTTTTCATCTGATTTCAATTGGATTTTTTTCGTAAGATTCCTGTCATTGTAGGCTTTTATTAATATGTCAACAGATTTGGCGCAGTTCTTACTGTTTCTGAGCTATTAGGGGTTAAAGGGGCCAAAATTGCATTTTTTAGAAATATGTGCAATCTTTATTTTACATCAGATTTTGATGGGATTTTTTCTTTGGATTCTTCTCAATGCAAGCTTTCAGTAGTATGCCAACCCATTTGACGTAGCTCTTACAGTTTCCGAGCTAAAAGAGGGTCTAAGGGGCCAAAATTGCAATTGTCAAGATATATGCGAAATCTTAATTTTTCATCATGTTTTGATGGGATTTTTTTCTTTGGATTCCTGTCATTGTAAGTTTCCAGCAATATGGCAACATATTTGCATATCTATTATCATTTCTGAGCTATAAGGGTTAAAAGGGCCAAAATTGCAATTATTAAAAATATGTGAAATTTTTATTTTTCGTTATATTTTATGGGATTTTTTTTCTTTGGATTATTCTCATTGTAAGCTTTCAGTAGTATGGCAATAGATTTTGTGATGCTCTTAGGTTTTCAAGCTATAAGGGCTCAAAGGGGCCAAATTGCAATATTTCAAAATATGTGAAATCTTTATTTTTCATTGGATTTCAATTTTTTAGTTGGTAGTGAACATATTTTGCTTAGCTCTTACGATATATCCTATAAATAAGGGATTAAAAGGTTTAATTTTTATTTTCACTTGTTTGTGTCCAGTTGATTAATGTGCCCACATTCATTTTAGTTTACACTTGTTCAAATCTCAGTGGTCGACATGCTGCGGTCGTATCATGCTGCGCTCAGCGTAGCCCTTAATTCATTTGAAGATGAATTCAAACACTTTGTCAATGTTTCTTTTCGTCTTTTTCATTACTTTCCACTATATTATACTAGTGTAATATGACGATTGACACGATTCAAATTAGTTTCGTTTGATTAAAATTTAATTATAACATCTAAACAGAAAACCATTCTTATTCGCCAATTACAAGCAAAATGTGAAATAATATCATAGTCTATCAATCTATCAAAAAATCTAAAAACATTTATCGTTGTTCTTGATATTGAGATCATCAAGAGACTTCAAAAATTAGCTCTGCTCATACCTAACTGTAAGTTCAAGACAGCTCCAAGCATCGGTTTGAGTGAAATACTTTGCTAGATGTCAAAAAACTCTACATCCTGGTCTTTTCTGTTCTTGAATATAGGATTGTCAACAAACTTAAACTGGCAAGGTGCTCTTGTAATCAGTGTATGTCGTTGCCCGACAGAAGCACAAGTGCGCTTGCAATCAGTGTATGCCGTTGCCCGACAGAAGTACAAGTACTCTTGCAATCAGTGTATGCCGTTGCCCGACAGAAGTACAAGTACTCTTGCAATCAGTTTATGCCGTTGCCCGACAGAAGCACAAGTGCTCTTGCAATCAGTGTATGCCGTTGCCCGATAGAAGCACGAGTGTCTCAAACTAGTGAACACTTACAACATAAAGACAAACAGGGCACTCATCAAATCGATTGTAAGAATATTGGCATGTAATTATAAAGTCAGGATATCAGTAAACACCTACAATGGCGGAAAATAACAATCAAAAGCCACAATCAACAGGGGAACAGCTCTAGACAAAACACATAACAGACTAGAGACAAGTGTAAATAACGATAGGACCTCGGGATAGCTGGAGTTGGAGCCACAATCAACAGGGGTACAGCTCTAGACAAAACACATAACAGACTAGAGACAAGCGTAAATAACGATAGGAACTCGGGGTAGCTGCACTTGGTATCGGCATTAGCAAAAGCTAGCAGTAGGGTTAAACCAGTTTATAGGTACCCAAACCTTCCCTTTTCACTATCCTGTTTCCCAATAGTATAATAAACATACGAATCAAACCCAATACAAATAGACTACTTATTCTACTTACCACCATTCTGAAAAAGAAACGAATACGACAAACATAATTTAGAAAGATGTATTAGAGATAGCTCGCCGCTATTCTGCCTGCTTGCTCAAGGAATCTAGTCTGCTGGTAATACACTGTCGCACTACGGAAGAAAAATCAAACTCAAAACTTCCCGAAGGATTTGGTAAAGATTCATCACGTATTTCAGTAGATATGGGCAGAATCAGTGAGAAGCCAGTATACTGTATAGGGCTTTATAATCGCGGTACGAAATTTTCGCGGTTTTCAGTGTTGGATTTATTCGCGGAATTTCAGTTAAACTTGTAATGTTCATTTATATTCAGCTTTACAGTAAAATATTCGAGGGAATAAATTTTCGCGCTTAGCGTTTTAAACGCAAATAGCGCGAAAATTAATATCCCGCGAAATATAGCAACCATACAGTAAGCGTAAAATCTTCAGGTCTCCATAATCCAGAGCCAATTTAACGGACTGACATATAATATCCCGCCGATATCCACTATTACGTAATGAGAGCAAGTTACGCCCCAATTTCACTGGATTTTTTTATCAGTTTCTGACATTTTAAAACAACATTTCCCTAATGTCGATCGCGAGGATGCCAAATGCCCTCAGTTATAAGCTGTTTGCATGTCAGATTATATTTAGATATCAAATGATCATATTTTCTGTAAAACTTCTTAAAAACAACGTCAGTAGAATACCGAAGGAACAAAGCACAAGATTACACAAATCAAAGTCCAGAGACAAAGCAAAAGCAAGAACACCAGAAGACGGAAGACCAAAGACACCACATGCCCACAAAACACACGAACATTACATATACAACACAAAAAAACTAAAGCACTTACAGACTGAACTCTCAATAAACAAAATTGACATCAGGTGCTCCGGAAGGGTAAGAATGACCTGCCCATTAAAATGATTTAATAATTTTACGAAGTCCGTAAACTTGTTGTAAAAGTTCAGATGTGAGAGTGAGGTTATGCTTATTAAAATCGACAAGGGTAGAAAAAAATGTGTCTTCATCGTACTAGTTGAGATATGTAGACCCCGTAGGGTGGAACTAGAGGAACCTCGCCGTGACGAAAAGGGAAATTAGTAATAGTGAAATCAAAATCATTTATTTTTTCACAAATTTTAGTTTTATTATACCAGAGTCAATGGTGATACTTAGATCCAGAAACAGGCAGTATTTAGAATCATTGTTTGCGTTATAAAAGATTGTGCGTTCTTTATTTTATAATGTTCTTTCTTAATTGTAACGTAACAATTGAATAATCATGCCTAATCATTTCAGACCTTTTAATAATATAAGTACTAAATGACATTGCCATTGTAATTCGAGACGTTCGTGTTATTTTTCTGTATTGTTGGGTAATATCCCACGTTACACGTTCTTTGTATTACTAACTTATTGTGATTTGACATATCATACATGTATCGAAACACTCGTGATATAATTAAATCAATAAACAAATAATTAATTTTGCCGTGATTTTGGATTTATGATTTTCGAATTTCCCCTTTCCTCGTTCTTGCTTCTGTATTCGTTTGCCGATGTACTTTATGTACCGGCCTCATAAATTGCCAATTTTCAAAGTCATGTGTTTGATTTTGGCGTTCCATAATGATTTGTATGCCTCTCATTGGTATAAAAGCACCTACCTGAAAGTAAAACACAACAAGTTTTTTTAGCGGCGTACACTCCTTGACTCATCTTTCTTAATTACGTTTGTCTTATTCTTTCCTTCTCAAGATTGAGATATTGGAGTTAGTTACTTGGTCTACCTGTATTGAGTTTTATTTATGCGTTTTTATACTATAGGTAAACGAGATAGAAAAGAGGAAAGATTTGGGTACCCCATCCTACCATTAGCTCTTACTAGTGCCGGTAACCAGTCAGACTATCCCGAGTTCATATCGTTGTCTACGTTTGTCTTTTTATTGTTTTTCGCGTGTAGTTTCCTGGTAGATTGTGGCATATGACTGTAATATTCTGCCATTGTTAGTGTTTCCCGTTTTCTTCCCTACATTATAGGATAGTAAAGGATATAGCATGAAAGAGGAAGATATAAAAATATAAGGAAAAAAACTGCAATAAAAATAACCGAACAAAAACATGAAGAAAACTGTAATATGTATATATTTTTATAGATAGTTTCAGCTCTATCTGTTAAACATGTTATATAAACATACATATTTATTTTCAGGAGGCCCTGCTGTAGGATAATTAAAACAATTCTTTGTATATACAAACGCTGAACTCATCATTAAATATTCACTTCCGATTCTAATATTTTTGGATAACAATGTTTAATATTTAATCAATAAACATATTATTATCTGTGTAATATTCAGTTTTTGTATAGTAATTAAATAAAGGACTTTTAGAAACCGAATGACCTACAGACCGGTGAATTTGAAAATTACCATAAAAAAAGGTTGAGCGTAAAAGACTTTGAAGAACAACAATAAAAGTGTTGTTCCATTGCTTGTTTTTCACACGTATTTGTGGAGAGAGATTTTGTCTCATTTGCTTTTACTCCATATCCTTTTATTGCTTATTGTGATCAAAAGAGGTGTGAAAAAATTGACAAACTTAGAGCATCATGCGACAAAGACGACGATATATATGATTTTTCCAAGTTAATTCAACCGATAAAAGACGATTGTGCCATTGTGACAGTATGAAAAAGGGCGATCATGCCGTTTGACATAACGTTCAAAGAACACACAAATTGGATTGTTATGTGATGTTTAACAATTTATTTGAGATGTAATTGATACCTTTAATGACTAGAAAGGCAAATATTGTGATAATTATGAGCAAAAAAGATCTCGTCATTACCAAACATGCATCGCAATTGTCATAGAGAAACCGAATAGTTAAAAAAAATCGACATAAAACGCCTGGTCGATTTTAAGCAAGTAATTAGATAACGAACTTACTGTAGTTTAAATTCTACATATGGCCTTTTCGACAACTAACGTCTCTTCACAGCAGATAAAATCTTAACATTTGGAAGACCATGAACTCAAAATGTTAAAAAACTGATAGAGGACCAAGGAAAAAACAAAATAATCTTAATTGAAAGCCAAAATCAGCTAAGGACATAGCTTTGCATGTGGGAGAAACTCCTTAGTTTTCAACAAAATTTACAAAAATTTCGATATTGCAAGTTTTCATGTAAACTCGGCTATTGGGTCAGCACCAATGTACTGACTACTGGCCTGGTGAATACCCTCGGTGACTAACAGTCTTCCATTGACCCATTGGTAAGAAATAATTAAATACCGAAATAACTTTAAATCTAATTTTTGCACATGACCATTTGGAAAAATTTCGACTGTTCAGTGCAGATAAAATCTAAACATTTGGAAGACAATTAATTCAAAGATGTTACAGAACTGATAGAGAACAAAAAACAGAACAAACAAAATGATATAAATTAAAAGCCAAAAACAGCTAAGGACAGGGCTTTGCATGAGGGAGATACCTTAGTTTGCAACAAAATTTACAAAAATTTAGTTATTGCAAGTTTTAAAGTAAAATCGGTTTTCGGGTCAGCACCAATGTACTTACTACTAGGCTGGTGGATACCCTCGAGGATCAACAGTCCACCAACAGAGACATCGACATATTGGTAACAAATAATTAAATACCGAACTTACTGTAAATTTAATTTCTGCATATTGCTATTTCGACAACTTATGTCTCTTCAGTGATAAACTGGAATCTCCATGAATTATTTCTAAATTGAAACCAAAAAAAATCAGCAATTATACTGGCAGTTGCGCAACATGATACTGATATTATTTGTTGTATAATCTGTCTGGTTCCTAACAATATAGTTTGAAAACGTGAATTTTAAAATAGGAAAGATTAAAGGAAAAGGAAAAATATTCAAAATAATTTCTATTTTTGCAAATTTATTCACATATATATACAAATATTAATTTCTTTGTCGTATACTTAACATTGATCTTCGGATAAATATCACTTTGTTGACTGTCTAAGTTGCTGAAAATTAAGTTTCCATCAACTATTTTTTTCTAGTAAATAAAAATAAATATTTGTAATATCAACTTTTCTTTATTACTAATTTATTTTTATACCCCTCCCCGCCTTAGCGGGTGGTATATAGTGTATTGGTGTCCGTTCTTTTGTTCGTCCACCCGTCCGTCCGTTCGTTCGTTCGTTATTCCGTCGGCCCTAGGGTACACACTTTGTTTCGACAACTCCTCCTAGACCACTGGGTAAATTCACAGAAAGTTCAATACACATTGCCATTGTGCACCATTTAAAATTTTGATTTGATTTTTTTTTTTTTTGGATGGAGCTAGGGGTAAATATTTTGTNTTTTTTTTGTAAATGAACATTTGTACCTTTTAGAGCTGAAGGCATGAACAATAATTATAACCTGAAAAAATTCCGTCGGGGAAAGAGTTTTGTCCTCAATTGTAACCACTACCGAGGAAAACTTCACCATCATTCTAAATTAAAGGATCGCATACCATTTTTTTCAAATTTACATAGAGCTGCCTGTTTTCATCTGACGTACAAGGATATATTAACAATACTCATCTAATGATTTCGTTATTCCTTAACCCGTATGAAGCGATGTTTATACAACGGAAAGTAAGTTAGAACCGAACCGTCAGTCTCCTAGTAATCCTAAGACAAAATTGCAACATCATAAACACAAAGATACAAAAGGCATCAGATAAGTATGGATCAGAAAAGAAGAAATTAAACGTATACAAACGAACAACACAGATCCAAATTAAAACCAAAGGCGATATCACACCGGTAGGATAAGCATCTCCTGTTTCTTATAAGACATTCGCCGCTTTGAACATTTGGTAGTAAAGTCTAATTTGATAAAAGAATCTTTTAAGGGGAAAGATATGTTGTCATCTGGGAAACAGATATCACAAAGCGGTCCACAAGAGCGTGATGTCTAAAGTAAAACTTCTGCAGTGATGACGTACCCTTGTTTAAGTAGCCTATTTGTGAGCAAACTAACTCTATTAAGGATGTCACTTTATCGACCATAGGCCCTTGAGTAGCGAATGATTTTGGGAGATGTAACCTCAATATGCCATCGCTGATGGAATGTTTCTACAAGAAAAGGGAAGGTGACTTTTTGAAAAGTAAAATTATCGCGTTTGTCATACAGCTCAGATTGTAGTATAACTCTGTTGTCAGTTTAAAGATATCTGTCAAGAAATGAAGTCAATGCAGAAGTTTCTGTTTTATTATTAATTTTTTGCAAGGATTGTCAAGTTAAAAAAACGCAACTCAAAGTTAAGGAAGCCATTATTTAATAATACCAAGAACATCCGCTGATTACAATACATGAAATTAAGTCTCAGTATTCAAGGTATAAAAACAGTAAATTGTTAAGACATGTACGGTAAAATTTTCATGTCACATAGCCTATATACTTCTTTGTATATTTAACTTTTACTTTTATTTATTTTTTTTCAAACAATGGAGCATTATCATAACAAATGTAATTGTAAACAGTATTGAAAGAAAAATAACTTGAAAAGTAAATGCCTATGAGAAAAAAAGGTTATATTCAATACTGACACATTTGTAACATTCTAATTATCTTCGTAAGGATGAAGTAATGTGAAAAATAGAATCTACGATTTCATATTGATATAATAAATGGAAAGCATTGGTAAATCAACACATTTAGCCAAAATTTTTGATAGGTCATTCACCTCGTTTTCAAGATGTTTCACATTTTAGAAAATAACAAAATTCCCGAATTGATTGAGGGAAAATAATGTCTCGGACTTTTACTTTAATATAACATGGTGACATGATTGGTTACTTTCAGATGGAATAAAAATTTACAATCTAATGAAATTATGCTAACTGACCTAAAATAAGCTACTAAAAACTTTACACAAGGGAAAATTGGTTTTAATGGGACCAAGAAAATTACATAGGAATAATTGATAAAACCTAATAAATCCGAATAACTCATACGAATTTCAAAAACCTCTTTACTACATCTTTAAGTTACGCTTAATTATTTGATGTAAATACTTTGTTAATAAACGAATTTATCTCTGTAATGTGATTACTCCATTTGTGTAGACGCAAATATATAATTCAATTAACATTTTTGTAACGGTCATAACCTATTACTTCATGGATTAATGTACTTAAACAAGCTTTAATTTAATATAAAATAGTTTATTACGATTGTAAATCGATCACCATGAAAACGAAATAATCACGATTAATCCATTGTGCTATTCAATTATGATTCGCTGGTCCTTCCTTCAATTTAACAAAAGAAAAATAATCATGGTCCTTCCTACCATTTACTATCATATTATTATGCTATACTTATCAGTCATCATATTTAAGATTTCTATAGAAATTTGAAAGTAAACCAAGTAAAGTGTTAAATGGATATTCTTTCAAAATTAATGACTGAATGATCTTTTAAGCTTATTGATTTTAAGGTCAGAACGTATATTATTTTTAACGTTCACTAAAACAAAGGCGATTATATATAATTTTATACCTCTTTTGTATATAATTGTTAAGACTGAACATGTTGTTTAAACAATTGAAAAAAATGCAAAGAAAAATATACCTTTTTATTTGAATCTAACACATCTTCGAACGTGAAACATATACGCAAACAATATACAATATGACCATATGGAATGGATTATTATAAAATAATAATTATCTTAAGTTTTATATATTTTTCATCGCAACAATTAAATAATCCTAGTGGGTAAGTACATTGTTATGTTGCCTTTATATTTCTTTTATGGGGCACCTGTGTTTGAGAGAGTATAAGCTTTCAAATTTTTAGTATTTTTTTGTAATTTCATATGTTATTTAAACCATTATTTTCATAGTGCAAGCATCTCACTGTTTTATGCCAAATTTTATTCCGATTGACTATGGTTGTTTATATGTTAAAATTGTCTTCTGTGAATCTTTGTGTCGGGCAACGGATGACAGCGGTTGTAAGAATACTTTGCCAGTTAACTTATAGAGATTAATACATGGCCTTTCCCGTATTCCCGAGACCCCCATATCAGCCCGAGGCGCCAGTCGAGGGCTGATATGGGTCAAGGGATGATAACCGTGTTGATATGGAAAAGGCCATGTCTTAATATGTTTGTTACATACTTCCAATTAGGATTTGTAATCACACCCGGGCTGAAATAGCCATATCATCGGTCTGATATGGATTTTCAGAACGAGACAGTCTGATATGGCCGTATCAGACTGTGTTTATGATATGGACTTTTGACTTCCACCTGTATTACATATGCAAAACAGAACATGTCTTCACTAAGTATGTAATAAATGTTTGTTAACGACCCTGCATTCATGAGTAAAAATAACATTGATGTAGCATTGTTCGATATTTAGCAACGAATTACGCTCAAACAGTCCTAGGGTTTTGGGGGTCAATTTTTGAAGGCTTATGGAGATTTCAAGATGGAGAACAACAATAAAAGCGTTGTTCCTTTGTTTTTTTAAGATTTTTTTTTGGTTTGTTTTCATGAATGTGTAGAGAATTTGTCTCATGTGTATTTACTCTATATCCTTTCATTGTTAACTATGACACAATGTTCTATACCGTTTCGTAATTATGAATTATATAGAATACAAACTTTTAAATACAGGAAGATTTTAGGGATTTTAGATAATTATGTTTCTTTTATTATGTTAGATTCTATGCACCAAGGTAGGTTTGTCAAAAATATAGACATCAGATAATATTGTGTTTTCGAACTATCAAGTCTCGAGGAAAATTACTTCACCAATTACGTTGCTCACGTACTTTTTATTTTTTATTTCAAAAACACTTACTATCCATAATATTCCTCTACGACTACTCCAGATGTCATGCAATAGATGGTGTTCTAAACTTATTATCATCCTAGATTTTATAACTGTATTATGCTAGTGTTGATACTTCCTCTCAGCTAGAATGCCAAGAACGATCCACCCAAAACTTGTTATGTTAAATCACTAAGCACATAAATTCTATGACCAAATGTCAACTTTCATATAGCCTTAGAATTCTAGGACTATGGATTTTTGTGGATATTCTATGAAAGGATATGGAGTAAATGAACATGAGATCATAACTCATATGTTAACTCCAACCGCAATAATTTAATGAGCTGTATGGCCATTTCGGAAATTAATTCCTCATCAGCAGCACTAGAACCCAAACAAAGGAAATCCATAATTTCAAAAAATGTTTAAAATGCATAAAACCAAACGAAATCCGAATAATCAATAATATCAAATATAGCTAAGGACAAAACTACGATGGAGGGAGTTTATCCTTAGGTTTTAGAATTTACATAAATTTAGATAATAGTAATTGAACAAAGTGTACACATGAGACATAATCTCATGTACAAGTACACCATATCTAAGAAAAATAAAGAGCATACATCTCTACCACGGGGAATTGTTTTACCAACTGTTTCTAATAATGTCATGACTTCCTTGGTTTGAGTTAAGACTCAAATGGATAGAGCGACAATCAATGCTCTTATTCAAGTTTGTATTATTATGAAATTACTTTTCTTTTTTCAAGAGTAGTTTTAATGATATGTGAAGTGTACCTAGATTTCCTTATTAATCCAGAAATTAATTACATAGAATGTCGTATAAGATGACTGAAAAAAATTGGACTTTACCAAAATTTGGATGTTACTCAATAATACTTTTAAACAGTCGAAAGACAAATTTGAAAACAGAGATAACTTGAAAAATACCTTCGACATTGTTTTGTTTGTTCGTTTGTTTGGTTTCTTTTTCTGATTGTTTTGTAACTGTAAATTTGTATATTACAGAACCTTTGACACATATTTTATAGTAATTTGAATATACTTGCATTAGTTAAAGTGTAACCTCAGACAAATTTTATTGGCCATTTGCTGAGATTTTTAAGAAATAACTTTGAGAATATCAGTGAATTTACCAAAATTTGAATGTATTTTTTTTAATCTTACCTTTGAAAATATTTTATATTACTAAAAATTATCAAAACTGCTTGTATTTGATATTTGCAGGATATCTACCGAAATTAGAACAATATGTTTTTTTCTTCGTTGTCAGAAATATGTCTGGTATGAAAAAAAAACGGCTAAAATATTTTACTGTATACAAAAATTAAAGCAAAATTATTAGTCTTGTTTAAATAAAAACCACCAGAATGACGTCAACAGTATATGGCATTTTATAAAAAGCCTAACCATTTTAATTATCTTATAAAATGACTGAAAATTCAGGCATATTACGAAATGCCTAATTTCCGAAAATGCCTGTAACTTATATAAATTAGGCATGTTCGAGTATTTTAAGACGAGAAGTGTTTGAAGTTTACAGTTTGTTTTTTTATTTTTCAATCCCGCACAGCAATGTGTGTCTTAGAGGGCCAAAATCATGTAAAGCTCAAACTTTTCCCCTTTTGAAATATTTAAGTCCGAATGTACTTCAACAGGGATTATTCTTTTATATTTACATAGAAACTATAAGGAGTTTAATTTATGTTATAACCAGGACGACAAACACTTTGGAAATTTTTTTGTTTATGAACTTGCAAATAAACCCGATATCATATAAGTCCGAAATTTCGGAAAAATAAAAATTCACATGTCCCACCCTTGTTGTGAAACATCTTGATATTTATATACAAATTATATTTGACATAATTAAATAAAAAAGAGAAAACTTGTACAGCGTCTGAAAAACATTCACATATTACAATTCTACGAGAAAACTCCACACGAAAAACAAACAATGGGTTAAATACAAACGTAAGCAATAATAGGAACTCTTAACAACTAGCACAAGCAAAGACAACGGTATTGTCAAACCGGTTATGTCATATTTGGAAGTGAACTATTTGATACAAATCGTGTTTACCGTACATCGACCAGACTTTCATTCTGGTTTTGTTTCCAGGGCTTATCAGCACCTTTATTGGTTTAATATAAGCAATGAAGGGATATGGAGTAAAAGCAAATGAGACAAAATCTCCACAAATACGTGGGAAAAACAAGCAATGGAACAACGCTTTCATTGTTGTTCTTCATCTTGAAGTCACCATGAGGCCTTCAACAATGAGCTTTGGTCTTACCTCATAAAGTTAATGTAGAAAAACAAAACTTCTTTAAATTCCTGGAACCACTTATTGAGGTCAAGATTTTTATTAATTCATTAATGTAGAAAAGATAACAAGAAACACTTAGAATGGCCGAAAACCACAATCACATGTTACAATACACCAGAGAACCGCACAAGAAAAACAATAAAATGACAAAAGACAAACATGGACAACAATAGTAACCCGGGATAGCCGGACTTCGTACCAGCACTAGCAAGAGTTTTAGTGTCTAGATCTGGCATTGTTGCCTAAGTAATGATCAAGGAAAGGGATAAAGAGCAATTGTACATTGGACAAATCCCTACAAATGCATGGTGAGATTTGGCACAACGAATTGTACTTAGTTTAGCACACATTGACTCTTGTAGAATAAGACGGTATCATTTTTCTGAAATTACTTATGTTTTCTATGTTCTGTTTCAGCAATTTCTGTAGTCAGACCGTAGAACGTATAAATTATACTACAGTATGTAATTGTTTCAATCTTTTCTGGTAAGTATCAGAAAAATTCCGTGTTTTTCAGACATAATATACACGACAAACCAATATTATAGATAAAAGCTGATTGGGAGAAGAACTTAAAACATGAAGCTGCGATTTCGTGTATGCACAAATCGACATTAAATTCTCAAGATCGAAATATTAAAGTCAGAAGATGTATGCATATTTGTAATTGTAAAATTACCACATGCCAAAGTTATTTCGAATTTAAAATGTGCAGTTACAAAATCCTTTTTAAGATACCTAGTTTTTGTTTCTATTTGACTTAGATTTTAATTTTATCTTACTCATAACATGAGTTTCAAATAAAATGACATTTTGTGACATGGAGTAGGTGAAAAAATATAAATTTTATCTTAGCTTTATAGTTTTTACGTTTTAGCTCCTATCTATCGCCAATCATTCGTCTTTGAAATTGTAAGACTCATTGTTTTTCAAGTAGGCCATTGCTGACCGATTTGCACTTATAATGTTTGTAGGTGTTGTGGATATGAAAACATCACTGAATTATATAACGATACAGAGTATTCATGCTGTACTGGATGGACCCACAATGGCGATGAAAACTGCAGTATTCGTAAGTTTTCTTTGCAACATAAAACTTCCTCAGCTCACCAACATTGTGTATTTGGTTTGTGTTCTGTATGACTTTTGTATTTATGGTAGTATTGAATAAAAAAACTAAACCTGGTCAAAATTAATGCTTTCTCACATAGCGGAAACCACTTCCTATATTACGCTTTGAAGTTTTATCAAAACTTGGGTTTTTAAATGCTTTTTAAACAGACCTACTATTGTGCAATTGTGTTTCTTTTTCTTATCCAAACCCTTCTTTGTGGTGTAATTCTGTAGTGTTACTACGTTTTATGTTAAGCAACTGTGCAATTTTCTATGTGGTTCGCAACCTGGCGTTCATTTCGCTGCGAATTTAGAATAATTAATGAATAAGACCAACACCAAAACAAATGCCGCAGCGATAAAATCCTGTTGTAGGGATACAATTAGTCTTATTTTAACTATATATTGTTTTGTCACTTGCTGTTGAAAGCCTTCTATAAAGTTTATTAATATGAGTGATAACCGAACCGTCAATCAAGGAAAAAATAATCCTAAGACAATTGCTGTATCAAGAAGCAAAGACATCAAATGAGTACGGCACAGCAAAAAATGCAGGCACACATAGCGATGAACACTACGGACCAAATAAAAAAAAACAACGGCAGTAGAAAAAACGAAGGAACAAAGAGTGAAATCGTAGTCCAAAGACACGGCCAAAGCGAGAACACAGAAAACAATGACGTAAGACACAAAAACCAATGACGTTAGACAGATACAAAGCAAAGAAACAGAAATTACCACATTCAAAACAAAGGCACTCACAGTGTGAACTCCGGTGAAACTGGGAGTGACATCAGGTGCTCCGGAAGGGTAAGCATGTCCTGCTCTGTTAACAGCACCCCTCACACTGTGAGAGATTCAATCCGGGAAAATGTCAAAGTCTGTAGTCAAATCCGGGAAGGCGTGAATCTAGGTGAAAATGTTCACTTTCATTTTGGATACTGACATGTCATATCTTTCAATGGTGTTATGATGACGGCCATAGAATTTCTTGAGAGATGAAATTAACATAGGTTGAACAAATCCGTGACTAAGCAGCTTTTGGGACAGTGTTTTTGCTCTGTTCGGAAAATCACTGTACAAACTACACGCTTGACAGTAACGAATCAACTGTGAAATGCACACTCCATAGGCTGGAGAGGTAGGTATATTGCTGCTATGAAAGGGAAAGTTCACAATTGGGAAATTAAAATCGTGACGCTTGTCATATAGCTTAGATTTCAAACGTCCATCTTCGTCAATATATAATAAAAGATCTAGGTACGAATCTGAAGTAGGTGTTTCAGTTGTTTCTTTAATTTCAAGCTCATTTGGATAGATTTGATCTGAATACTCCTTAAATTTAGGATTATTAAGAGACAGTACATTGTCTATGTAGCGGAAGCTGATATTTAAGGACTGGGCTTAATGTTTTTGTTTTCTTTGAATAAGCCCTTGTAAAAACTAGGCCTCGTACGAGTAAAGGAAAAGGTCAGCTAAAAGCGGCGCACAGTTTGTTCCCATAGCAATCCCTATTGTCTGTTGGAAAACACGACCACCGATTTCGACAAAAATATAGTCGACCAAAAATTCTTACATTTTGATTACGTCTTCTTGTTTGAATCAATGTGGTTCTCAACCAAATATGTCTTGTCTTTCCCTATAACTAAATAGGTGTACCTGCGTTCTCGATTTTTTTATGCAGAAACATTGATGTATTAAATCTGCAATTATTTAAAAAGGAAAAAAAGGAGCTATGTCCAGTACACGATGTTGTGTTGACATCGTCAATATTGTCGACATTGATTGATTAAGGAGACATCCATGTTTATTAAACACCATGATGTTCTCATTATCTGCACAACTTTGTCATAATAAATTCTCCTACTTGCAAGTCAACATCGCGATATTGACAATATCGGTACGACATTGTCTACATCGTTTCAACTTCTCACAATTTGCCAATATCGCGGAAGTTGTCGCATCGCAGTGATGACCATATCAGTACGACATTGTCATCATCGCAGTGATGACCATATCGGTACGACATTGTCTACATCATATCTAATTCTTAATGTTGTCAACATCGCCGATATTGTCAACATCACAATGTTGATAGTAACATCCAAATTTCGGTAAAGTCCTTTTTTCAGGCATGTTGTAAAAAGCCTGATGATTTTTCTCAGGCATTTTGTAAATTGTAGGGAAATTTAGTAATTTTATAAAATGCCTGAAAGAGCTAGGCATTATATTTGCCTTGATATTCTAGTCCTTCTATAAATTGCCTGAATAATGAAATTGCTTGTTACATATATACTAAGAGAGAGGTGTTTCCGTTCAGTAATCCATCTTTCGCCTGTACGATATTCTATGTAATTAATTTCTGGATTATTAAGGAAATCTAGGTACATTTTTCGCATATCATTAAAACTACTCTGGAAAATGAAATAGAAAAGTAAATTCATTTCCTCGATGTGACCCAGATGTTTAATTTTAGATGGAACTGTACTTAATAATACAAACTTGACTAAGGGCATTTATTTTCGCTCTATCCATTTGAGTCAAACTCAAACCAAGGAAGTAATGACATCAATAGAAACATTCTCAATAAATATCGATGTCGACAATGTCAGCGGTGTTGAAAAATTGTAGGAAGTAGAAACGATGTAGACAATGTCGTACCGAAATCGTCAACATTGCAATGTCGTCAATGTCGGCGATGTTGACAACATGTAAATATAAGAGGTAAAAACGATGTTGATATTGCAATACCGATATTGTCAATATCGCGATGTGGACTTGTAAGTAGAAGAATAAATTTTGACAAAGTTGTGCAGATAACGACAACATCATGGTGTTTTATAAACATAAATGCATTCTTAATCAATCAATGTCGACAATATTGACGATGTCAACACAACATCGTGTACTCAAGTATATTCAAATCACATTAAATATCGGTTCGTCATTGCCTGCATCGTTTCTACTTTTTACATGTCAACATCGCTTCTACCTTTAACATGGTGTCAATATCGCCGACATTGTCGACATTGCATATTTGACGATATCGGTCCAAAATTATCTACATCATTTCAATCCCTTTTGCATGTTGTAAACATCGCCGAAATTGTTGGCATCGCAACGTTTCCGATATTGGGACGAAATTGTCGATATCATTTCTTCCTCTTTTATGATGTTTACATGGTAGACAAGGCAACGTTGACGATATCGGGACATTGACAGCGTCACTCCCGCTTGCATTTTGTCAACATCGTCGACATCCAAGTATTGGTGATATCGGTGCTACATTGTCTACTTGTTTATTCCACCTTTATTATGTTAACATCGTCCTGTCATTTAATGGTTCTGTAAAGGACTGCACAAAACTGTAAAAGCATTGTCATCCATTGGTATTGCAGCACTCCACTAGCAATAATTGTTCTATTTTGTAAAAGAAAACTCCAAAAGTATTTTTATTTTTTTTTTAGATATCTTTTAAAACCCTTAATTATATAATAATAACTTAATAACATTTATGCAATTCTCTGATATGTTCAAGAATATACATGCACTTGACAATTCATATTTAGCTTCCTCTGATTTCCTATAGAAAGGCGAAGTTGACAATAAAGAAAGATATATTGACGACATTTCTACAACTGCGATGTCGTCGATGTTGTTAATGCTGACATCTATAAAGAGCAATGTCGTAAAAGACTGAACGATATCGTAACGACATTGCCGACATCGCAATCTTGACAATGTTGATGTTGATAATACGATGAATTGGAACGACATCGGGGCGACATTGACGACATTGCCGACATCGCTATGTGGACTGTTTTTAGATTGATAAAGTTCGATATTGTCAATTACAAAACGACATCCTGACGACAATGCAATGCGAATATGTTGGCGTTGATAAAGAGCGATGTTGGCAACAACGTAGCGACATCGTGACGACATTGCCGACAGTGCGATGTCGACAACTTCGTTACGACATCAACAACTGGACATCAATAAATAAAAGGCCATGGTTGAAGTTAGGCGCACTGGAGTAATCATCTCCTGCTTCTTATAAGACACCCGTCGTGCTAAATATGTCAATTCCGTACTGGTAACATACCATTGTTTATGTAGTATATTTGTGAGCAACAAAGCTCTTTCAGGGTTGTCATTTTAATGACCACAAGCCCTTGAGTATCGAATGAGTTCGGAGATGTAAACTCCAAACGCATGCACTGTTGGAATGTTGCTACAAAGAAAAGGGAAGTTGACTTTGGAAAATTGAAGCCATCGCGTTTGTCATATAGTCAAGTTTAAAATTCGGCCCATATTGTCAGTTTCAAGATGAAAGTCCTTGAATGAGGCCTTAAGTTCCAGCTCTTTTTGGACAGATATAACGAAGATAATCACCAAAGCGAAAGTTGTTAAGTGACAAAATATCATCTTTATTAGGGAGGCTGCATTAAAAGATTGGGTTACTTTTTTTTAAGAAGCCGTTCGATCAATTCAACTTCATATGAGTAAAGAAACAGATCATTTAAAATGGTGCACAGTCAGTGTCCATTGGAGTTCCTATGGTCTGTTGAAAAACAAGTCATCCAAACTGGACAAATATATTGTATATTAGCAATTCTATCATTTTAGTCACTACTTCTTGTGTGATTTTTCAAATGTTTTTTAGGTAATAGAATCATTTGAATAACATAAGTTAGTAAAACATTAACGCAGTTAATAATTAGTAGTCATGAGTCATCGTGATCATGGGAAAGGAGCAAAAA
>MJUU01043269.1:75868-125235 GCA_002080025.1 Modiolus philippinarum
AACAAACCAAACGAAACTTGAAATAAAAAAAATGGCAATATCGACTTTGAAAGAACGAGGGCAAAGATTAAACCTATAATAATACAATAAACAATAAATGGATATGGAGTTAATGCACATAGATGAAAGTCTCTACAAATACATGGTAACATCAAACATTCGAACAACCCTTTTGTTGTTGCTCTTGAAGTCACCATGACACCATGATGCCTTCAACAATGAGCTTTTCTGAAACCTCATAGTATGTACAATATGGCTCTTATTACTTGTTTCAGAGGAATTCATTCCATAATGTATCATGATCATGTGTATGTATTTTGAATAATCATGTTTTTGTGTTCGTTTCATTTCAAAGCTATTTGTACATCATCCTGTCAGAATGGAGGACAGTGTGTAAGCCCAGAAACCTGTCAATGTACGGCTGGCTATGAAGGGTCCACATGTGGTACTGGTAAGTTTCAGTGTGTAAGCCCAGATATCTGCCAATGTACGGCTGGCTATAAAGGGTCCACATGTGGTATTGGTAAGTTTCAGTTGGTAAGCCTAGATACCTGTCAATGTACGACTGGCTATGAAGGGTCCACATGTGGTAGTGGTAAGTCTCAGTGTGGTGTAAGCCCAGATACCTGTCAATAGGAAAAATGAAAGGATATGGAGTGAATGTAAATGTGACAAAAACGCACACTATACATAGAAAACTCCAGTTTATCAAGTCTGTTTGATTCATTCCTGCCTACATCTTGATTTCGCCTGAGGGTCTTCAACTAGAGGTGAACAATATTAACCCCCTCAAGCGAGATCAACGGCTGGCTATGAAGGGTCCACATGTGATATTGGTAAGTTTCAGTGTGTAAGCCCAGATACCTGCCGATGTACTGCTGGCTATGAAGGGTCCACATGTGGTACTGGTAAGTTTCAGTGTGTAAGCCCACATACCTGTCAATGTACGGCTGGCTATGAAGGGTCCACATGTGATACTGGTAAGTTTCAGTGTGTAAGCCCAGATACCTGCCGATGTACTGCTGGCTATGAAGGGTCCACATTCGGTACTGGTAAGTTTCAGTGTGTAAGCCAAGATACCTGTCAATGTACGGCTGGCTATGAAGGGTCCACATGTGATACTGGTAAGTTTTTTAGGAATCTGTATCAGATATTAGCATTCTAAAGTTTTGTATTTTGCATCTGTTGGATTTTCTGATAAACTGACCATATTTATGCAGCAAATAAACAGAAGATAGAGATCCCATTCAAATAGTACATGTAAAAACGTACAATGAAGCATGTTAACACAATTAAACAATAATTACTTATTGATATGACTAAACAAGTGTAATAAAAATACTTGATTTAAATTTGTCCACTCTAGTCACCAAACATATAAACAAGAAAGCAAGATCAATTAGTCCGGAAATTTCCGTACTGTGAATTCTGACAAACTTGTTCAAATCAGTAATGAGAATAAACCGATGACTTGTCAAAATAAATAAAATCAATGTTATTCCATAAAAACAAATGGTTTTTCTCTAATATCTGTCCTGTTTTCACGTTTCGTGAACAGCGGGAAAAATACGTTTCTCCTCTCTATCAAGAATGTTGTTCTCGGCAAGTGATTCGATGAAATTCGTTTATGACGTCAAAAATATGTTTTTTCCGACTTTACCGTTGCAACGTCATGAAAAAAGGCGACCATGCCTGATCACATGATGTCAAAGAGCGCATTTATTTCGGATCATCAGAAAAGGGATGTCAAGTTTTTGTCCAAAATCTCCTTGAAATCATTAGAGAAATAAAATCTACAACCGTATCTCGTGAGATATGACATTTCTACACTCTCGATAGTTAAATTTTGAAATATCTAAAACGCGCAACAAGCCTCCGGTTTAACATTAAAAAAATAACTATCTCTAGTATAGAAATGTCGTTTCTCTCTCGACGCAGTTGTGGATTCTATATATACACGAAGCTGTGTTCTTTTTTTTTTTTTTCTAATATTTGCATTTCTACAGACTGTTGGTGCTGGCATATAGCAAAAAAATTCACAGTTGAAATGAGGCAAGTCATAATTAATATAAATGCGCCTTTTACCCCATGTCCGTTATATTTCTATTTTTATCATACGTATGCGATTATTAATGCAATATTTTTTATCTTTGTAGTGTCCTTATGTTCACATTTAAGTCCATGTTATCCAGGAGACTGTAGCGGAAATCCAAAACAATGTATATGTTCTAATGGGTTTAGTGGTTCATCTTGTCTGCAATGTATGTATAATTGCATTTGAAAAATACTTGTAATTTATTTTTCATTCAATAGTTTGATTGCATTAAACCATATGTTATAAGAACATAGTGTAAATTTAGTTAGAATGTTCACATAGCGGTCGTGCGTCCAAGTCCGAATTTCTCAGTATAACTATAAGAGTACAATTAGGCACTATAAGTATATATATTGTACACTTATTTATTGTCCACGACGTAGAGCCTGTTAATAAAGAGACAATGTGTGATCACGGAGTAACTACCAGCAGCTTCTGTTAGAAATTGTTCATACAATACCAAAAACAGTGTTTAAAAACAGGGTCTGTAAGTCTCGTTATGTGACACCGGGAATTGACGATAAAAATTGTATTTTTAAAAATGTTTAAGCCAAAATATGACGTTGCATGATAATGACGTTCAAAGTTTTGTGCTTTAAACTTCATATACTTTGCTTAAGATGCAACTTCCGGTACAAATTGTGGTCCGGGAAGTTCAAAATGAAACGAGACTAACAGACTCTTTTTTTTATTTTCGATTTTATCTATTTATTTTTCAGTTGGTAACGCACATACACCCTTTCTCCTTCAAAGCAATTCAAGCTTGTCATTTTTCAACACAACCTCCAACAACATTGCATACTCTTATATGGTGGATTCGTTAACTAATAACAGCATCACGTGGTCAAATCAGAAAACATACAATAAACTGGAATTTTCCTTGCTTGCATCTTTTTCCCAGTCAGCGTTCGGAACACTTCCAGGCTTACCTAGCTACATCAAAGATGTTACGTATGGTGTTGTTGCTGGGCAAATTTTGTTTACATACACAACTACAGCAGGAGGTATGATATGTAAAACTCGCATTGAAATGTAATCGTCAAAATCAAATTTTCTAGAACATGCATTTCTCTTCATAAATCAAGACTATTTGGCACTCCTGCACTTTCCTTTGTCAATTAACATTTTATTTCGGTATTGCTATCAATTGTATCACCATTTGGCTATTGTTTCTGTCAAGTTTCAATCCTATAGTGACAAATTTTATTCAGGAAAGTCTTACTGTCTGAACTTATTCTCTTATTGTCCTTATTTTGTTCGTTATATTATTGCCTGTTCATACAATATTGAAGTACGTCCACAAACACGTCACCCATGCAGTAAATGTTTCTTGATTGGCCAAACGAAATAAAACAAAGAGGAAACACGGAATGTAATCTGCGTCGCTTGAATGACGCTAAAAACCAAATCAACACTTCTAGATAAACAAGATAAGGGAGCAGTCGATTTTTTTTTTCGTTCAAATAAGTCAGTTTCAGACTACTAAACAATCAGCGGTTAAAACTTTCCCTGAGGAAGCATTTTTTGTTTTTTTGTAACCCAAAGACAAACTTTACAAAGAATCAGTCATTCATTACGTCAATGTGACCAAATTATTATGAGGAACCAAGTAGCTATCAAAGGCACATCCACAGACAAAACATTATTCCTGTACCTGCTATTGTTTCTCAGATCTCAACTGAAACTCAAGCTTTAACCTAAGTCACTCATGCATGAAATGTAGGTCAAAGTGACCTTATTTTTATCAGTAACCTCATGACTATCCATGACGCTCAAGTGACAAGATAATATTCCCCTTCCTGCTCTATTGTCTCAGATCTGGACTTTAACAAAACCTTTAATCTGATTAACATATACATGAAATATATGTCAAAGTTGTCCAAAAGATACCAACTTCACTTACTATCAGAGACGCATTAGGACAAACGCTCATTTAACTATGACTTGAGTCCAAAAGATATATGGATTTGTACTTTGTGAAGAACGAATGGACGAACAGACAAACGCACAAACAATCGGGCGGAACGTCTTATCCCCTCCCCAACTTTTTTGGGCGAGGAGCTAATAAAAGTGACAACTAAAGCCTAATGTATATTCAGAAGGAGAGACAAGCGAAGAATATCTATTTAAATAACGGCAGTAGAATGACGAACAGCAAATCCAAAAGCACACACATCCAAATGCAGAATAAATTTGGACAGCCCCTATATTAATTATTCGCTGATAAAGAAGAATATACGGTTTTGTATATGTTATAAAAGCAATGAATTCTCTCATTTAAATTTGTACGTTTATTAACAAGGTCGGTCGCTTAGAAAAATATTTGTTGTATGACAAACAATAGAATTTAAGAGATTTTAGGCAATCAATGAATATTTCTAAGGGACAACTAAAATTTCTGAATATGTCTTATCTTAATATATTCTTTTTATCTTTTTTTTAGCAAAAGTAATATGTTGTCTAGTGTTGAAGCAATATCCAATTATTTCAGGACTAATTATAATTAAAACTACCAAAGACGAAAACCTGACAATAACAGAAACATTGTTTTTGTAGATTCTAGTTTTACGTTGACATGCCCTGACGTCGGAAATACAAATCCTTTACAGTTATTAACTTGTTATTTACGACAGGATAATACAATAACTATACAGTCGGGCGAATCGTATGTATTTTCTCTTTTTGTATCTTTTCATAACGTTTGTTAACACTTGGAAAACAAGCAGATTTTAATGTTAATTTTTCAAGTTGGAGAAAACAACATCGCAAGTTCGGCAATTGTTTTTATGCTACTCTAGTATCTTTTTCCATGAGTATTTAACAAATACAAATATACAGATTACTAAACATTCTGAAAATTGTGATTGATACAAGAAATGTGTGTGTTTTGAATAGGAATGTACCTTTCACATGAATCAACATAGAATTAAAAACCTCAACATGTTTGAACACATCAAAAGAAATGAAATGTATTAGTAATGATTGAAAGCTTTGCACAAGGAGGATTTACTTGAGTGTATTCGTTTCAAATAGCAAAATAATGAAAGTATTGTGAATTCAGTTACTGCATATGGCCGTATTGACAACTCAAGTCTCTACAGTTCAGATCAAATCAAAACATTTAGAAATCTTTAAATAGAAACATATGTAAAAGCCGAAAGAGAACAAATTATCAATAGAATTTACAAAGAAGCTAAAACCATGGAAAGACAGAGCTATGTAAGAGGAAAATATTCCTTAGTTTTAAACAGATTTCTTCAATTTACTGGGTTGGTTAATACCCTCGGGGACTAACAGTCCACCAACAGATACATCGGCCCATTGGTAATAAATAATAAAATACCGAGGTTGCTGTCAATTTCATATTTTCACTGTGAAACAATTCATGCCTGAAGTGACATAAATTATATATGGATACTTAAAAATTCGAAGGATTTTTTCGTAAATCTTTATTCCTTTTCCTTTTCGAAAATATATTCTCTCAAAACATTTGATTTTCCAGCACTGTATACCACACTTCCTCATAATAAACTAAAATCACGAATCAAAAGTATCATTCAAAAAGCCTTTGCCGATTAAAATAATTGTTGTACATTGTATAAGGTTATAAATTCACATTTCTTTCAAAAACCATTTTAAAAGGAAAAGTATGCTACGATGAAAACCAGGTGTGCATTTTGCTGGATTTTCTAATATATTTAGGAGGTGCTATATGTCAACAGCAAGCTGGCATTCCAATGGCCTCTTAGTGTGCACCCCTACTCGCAAACTTTTTTATATTCTTATGTGACTGAATTTTTATATCTTTTTTTTGGGCTTACATCTCAAATTTGACGAAAATGGTCATCTTAGTACTAAAGTTTACGACGAAAGGGACGAATAATAAATTTCAAAATTATTTATTTCCCTAAGATGGACAGTAATATTCCAGCTTCTCCCTCTTACGGAGTGTATGTTTCACAGCTGATTCATGAGCATGAGCTTGAACAAATTATACAGACTTTCTCATGTGTGTATTGTCTTCATGTTTTATGTACTTCATTGTAGGGTAACTCGTCTTTATAAGTTGGACTTTTTTCTAGTTTGATTTTTACTGGGAGTTTTTTTTTGTGTGTATTTATTTTTAGCCATTCACCACACATAAGGGAAGGGTTTCGATCCAAGAAAACGAGTGTAACCCCACCGCAATTTTTGCACCTGTCCCAAGTCAGGAATATGTTTGTCCTTGTCTTCTTATAAAATTTTAATTTCTTGATATTTGGGTTATTGGATGTGGTTTTTTTCCATTGATTTATTCACTTTTTTTACCTTTTAGGGGCCATTGAGGGCTTGCTATATCGTGTGATGTTCCTCACTGTGTTGAAGACCGTACGGTGACCCCTAGATGCTTTGTTTTTGGGTCNTTTTAACCTGGATATGGGATGTTGTCTCCTTGACATTTACCCCATTTCCTTTCTTTTTCATATTAAGAAGTTCTTTAATAGATATCAGATCCTTGTGGAGAAATTTGAAGATCTGTCCGAACTTTAATTCCAGATTCTTTCTTTACTTAATACTGGGATGATTATTTCTTTTAACTGTCTAGAACCTTTCAATGGCAATTGTTGAGTTGCTACCGCAATGAAAGGGGAGATCTGGCTAGCCATAAAACCCGTATATCCCACCATTACTTTTGAAATGCCTGTAGCAAGTCAAGACCATTGACGGCGACAATTATGCCAGTGGTTTCCACATGATTTGCCTTTTTTTCTCAAAGACTTCGGCTCTTGACCTCTCTGTTCGGTAATTTATGACCCACATTTAGATTCATGAAGAAGAAACCAAATAACACAAAATTGAAGTTGTTTTGCTTTTACCATTTAAGGTAGAATATTGATTTTTTCCACATTTTAACCTCCTCACAAAAGAGAAACATAATGCAAATAAATGTTTATCTGAAAACGTTATATACGCTTTCAAGATAATATCAACAAACCAAATGTTTTGCCCAATATGGTATATTCGACGTTAAAACGTAAACGAAATACTTTTGAAATAGCATTCAGAGACATTTTAATCATTTTCCGTTCGTTTGATACCCCATTTGTCTTTGTATCTTTCATAATAACAAAGTTAAACGAATACAAAGTCAGGGACTGACAAATTTTTTCACTGTTGTGCTACTTAAAGCAAACGCAAAATGATAATGTATCCACGATAAAAAAAATTAATGACATATAACATTGCAAAAAGCACATCAAATCAAAGTCCAGTGAACCACACAACAAATGTATTCAAACCATTTAATGCTTATTTTCCTATCACAAACAATTTTTAACTTGTAACAGAAATTTCATACTCGCAGATTAATTTAAGATAGCAAAAAGTCAAAATGAAAAAGGAATTAACCAAATATATCAATGTTTTGAAATGGCTTTTGAAAGCTATTCGGTTAAATGCAGTTCTAGGTTTGTAAAGGTCAAACGTTCTTAATCTATAAACTTTTCAATAGATTTACACTGACGTTCGGCACTACATCTGGTGGTAACAGACGGCTACTAAATACAGATGATAATTCAGTTACTGGATCAGAGTTTTACAGTGGACGAAGTGTACAAAATATTCTTCAATTTAAATTTGATTTTGATGTACCAGTCCATTGTACACAAACATCGGGATGTGCGGACAATCCAATGAGTATGACGGAAGATGTTACAATGGTAAGATGTCTATTGATATTTAGTACTGATGTTACATTGTTGAAGGTATCATGGTGACTTTAAGATGATGAGTCATTATATAAGCGTTGTTCCATTGCTCGTTGTTACCTTGTATTTGTAAAGATTTTGTATGCATTTATTCCATATTCTTTCATTGTTAGTTGGGATACATATATAGTCAACATGATCTCGATCAAAGCACAGGAAGTTACCATGTCGACAGAAGCATATT
This sequence comes from Modiolus philippinarum, assembly GCA_002080025.1. Lineage (NCBI taxonomy): Eukaryota > Metazoa > Mollusca > Bivalvia > Mytilida > Modiolidae > Modiolus > Modiolus philippinarum. Next base: position 83,895 of record MJUU01043269.1, read on the forward strand.
TGAAATTGTGTAAACAGATGGAACGAGAATATATGTACAAGTTCGTTGCAAACAAATTTCAATTCAAGGAAAAAAATAGACCATTTTTGTCGGAGCAATTCCTGTCATATTTTAGTTTATGCACAAGACTACTACATTTTAAATAGAAATATATGTTGGCCATTCTGAGAACATGTTTATTATGGACGCATTTATATAATTTCAATGTACATTGATATCTTCTTATTTGGTGGACTGTTAGTCCCCAAGAGTATTCACTAACTCAGTAGCCAGTACTCGGTATGTACTCTTTTATGTTAGAAACTCGTAATGTCAAAATTTATGAAAATTTATGAAAATTTTGTTTAAAACTAAGAAGTATCTTTCTCATGCATAACTACCTCTGTCCTTAGCTTATTTTGGCTTTTCTATTTAGATCCTATTGGTAATTTGTTCTTTATCAGCCTTGACACATATTTCGGTTTTTTGGATTTCCAAATTTTTTGATTTGATCTGCACTGAAAGGACATAAGTTGTCCAAATAGCCAAATACAGAAATTAAATTCACATTAACTTCGGTATCTTGTTATTTACAAACAAAAATAAAATTTGAAACGGCTATTCTTTATTCGATATTTATATAGCAGTCTTTTTTAACTTGAAATTAAACAATATATAGACTTTACTGATCTTGATGTTAATAATCTTTGAGACTATTTATATTTTACCTGCACTAAAAGACATTATATGTCGAAATGGCCATATGCAGAAATAACATTTACTGTAAATTCGATATTTAGTTACTCCATGCATCTGTTAAGATGTCATTTACATTTCAAACTTGGTGGGTTTAACCTGTCGATATTTGAATGTTTTAAAACGTGAGCAGACAATTTACACATTTACCAAGAGTTTTAAATATTGCTTTTTCTTGATTAGTCACTAGTGTTAATTTTGAGATGCAAGAAAAAATAAACGAAATAAGATTTAACAACCGAAATGTTCATATTATTATCTTAATAACTTTTTTATATCACTTTTTTACTGTTGTTAGCTCTATGTATTATTTCCCTTATAGACCGCTATACGTCCGATGTGGTCCGGATGGACAGATGCCCTCTCTGGTGTTTACAGATATTCTTTCGAAATTTGGAAAATGGAATATGTAGTAAGCGATGATGGACTTAGAGAACCAATTATAACAGACTCAAGTAATCCAGAACCGATTTATATAACTGAGATACTCGCAGAGAGCCTGACGTTTCCTCAGTATACACCAAATGAGCCTGGAGTATACTCTTGTATACTAGAAGTTAACGATAAAGCTAATAATTCTGAATATGTACGACGTATAGTGATATTTGATGATACATCAGAGATAACAGTTAATGCGTCAAATCGTTTGTTTATACCTACTGCCAGTATGGATACAGACTATTTATGGCAGACTTCATATAACTTAGATAGTATTACTGATATAACTGTTGTGTGGGGTGGGTTGTTTTCCAATGAATTCCATGATCAAAATAACTTCCTGTCCAAAGTGCTAGATTATGAACCAAGGTTAAGCGATAATATATGGCGGTATAATTATAAGAGGATACTTGCAGGATTCAATGATAATGAAGGTGAGAGAACAGTGAATGCTATTTCACATATAAGAGGGATCGTGAAGTATGAAATGGCGCATGAAATAATAAGCAAACCAAAAACAGAGGTACCGTCAATGGGATGGATAGAAGTTTCACCGCTTGCTGAAACGACTTCATTCCAAATGGCTTCTCGGACTATTGGGGATGGAGATTCACACCAGATATGGATTCGTGCATCAGACGTCAGAAAAGTTAATAAAACGGAAACAGTTGTAATACACTTTGACCAGACAGGTCCACAGATATATCTGACAGGAGTGCAGTTTAATACAAATACTGGTGGCAACCCGTTCTCTAGCAGGTAACTTATGCTTTCTCCTAAGTATGCAACAGTAGGTATTTATGGATACCCATAAACCGGTTTAACCCTACCGCTGGCTTTTGCTAGTGCCGGTACCAAGTACGGCTGTTCCGATTTCCTATCGTTTTTTACGTTTGTCTTTTGTCTTATTTGTGTTTTTCCTGTGTAGTTCCCTAGCAGATTGTGGCATGAAATTATAATTTTCAGCCATTGTAGGTGTTTCCTGTTGTCTCTTTTATTTCACTTATGCACTTTGGATGAAATATATCCCATTTTGTATATTTCAACCATAATAGCAGGAATTGCCAATAAATTATCAAACAACTGGTATATGTAGTTTACAGAAATTAATACTATTTTGTGATAAATTACCATTCAAAAGCAAAAACAATAATACGTCAATGTTGCAACTATTCATTGTTTCATTATGCTATTGTAAGAAAAATACTATTTTTCAACAAACCTTCAAACAACAATGAACTTTATGTCATCTTACTCTTCGGTTGAATAAGTAATTTAATACTGCTGAACGTCTATTCAGCAATATTTCAGCTTATCAAGAAGAGAATAAATTTGTCAATAAATAATCTCTTTTGGGTATTTAAAGTGTCATGGGACGCAAAAAATCTGCCTTCCACTGGACAAGTAGGGTGAAATCAAATGGGGCGTTGAATTTAGCCTTGTAGCCTATCACCTACGGATCACTCTAAAAGAGCTTACTGGAAGGGTTCTTTAACGCACAGGAAGCATGGTATGTCTTTCAACTCCAACATGTTGACCTGGCATTTAAACGACCCCTTTTCTTACAAAGCACTTTAATTTAATTCAATTATTTACTCTGAAGCATACTTTAACGAACTGATAGACCTCAAAAATGAAAAATACCGCAGAATATAAAAAATACAAAAAGAGTATATCTAGAAATAAACGCTGACATTGAATCTTCTACTCATGTTGATTTTTCGGTATTCGTTTGCCGATGTATATTAAATTTATTTAACTCGATCTTGTTTCAAACATATGTTTACTTTTATTATTTAAATACCGATTAGATTGTATTTTAAAAATTACCAGAGTTATCGATCTGTTGTCACTTTAAATATATTTTCTGGCATGTGTTCGTTAACTTGCGATAGAAACCGCAACGTTTTATGAAAGTCGTTAGATCACCTTGATAGTCCAGAAAGGTAGCGCAGGTTCGATCCTCGGACCGGGAAATTTTTCCCACTTGCAACTTGAACTTCATCTAATATTTAGGTGGGATAAAGGACAGAGGGTCAAAGTTAAGCATACGACATATGAATGAATATGCATAAATATAAAGGAGGTACAAGTACTTAATTCAAGGTAACTAATTTGGGTATGTAAATAATTTAGGGTAAATTATCAGTTAAGGAAAGACAAAAGAGAGATTGAATAGTCCAAGGCATTTAAAAGAATTAAAGTGTTTTGAAATAGAAAACTCTTAAGAAATGCTCATAACAGGTCTTTAAATCAGACTTATTTAAGATTTTCAGATGGGTGGTCTTACACACCCTTTAATCTGGTATTCCTCACAGACATAATATAGGCATTCTTCTTGACATATTCTTACTTGTAAACTATCAAGTGGATAAAAAATGAATAAATACCGGTATTTCAGTTATGACTACCATTAAAACTGGCACTAATTTTATTTTGCAAATACAAAAAAAAAACACTAATGGGAAAAATGTCTCAAACTTTACCATTTCATAAACGTGTAGGTACAAACCAAGAAAATTAGCATCCATCAAATCCTTAATTATGAGCAATACTTGTAAGATCGATCAGATTTAGAAAAATAGTTTATCTCGCACATAAGAATGAATTTGTTTTTTATCACAGATAAAGTTTGCATTATATTTATCATTTTCAGCATAAGTGTTATATCTCAGGATCAGCACAGTGGTGTAAAAAATGCTTCTTTCAAACTGGTTCTGAACCAAACTGGGGAAGTGAAATATTCGACTGAAAGTGTCATAGCTCAAGAGGTATAATTAATTTTAAATGTTATTCATTTCTTTATTAGAAATTCCAAGAATTCTTAATATGATATTGTTCTTCATGTATTGAAGCTTCATTTTTGTTCAAATTGACTTTTCTATATATCGGCACTTTAACTGTGAAAAGAGCATTATATCGGGTCACTCTAAAGATCTGTATTGTGTCGTTCTGGGCTTCCGTATTTTCTAAACTGTAAACAACGTTCACTTAATATTTAGAGGAAAGGTAGACTATGATCGAGTCAGTGACATAAAGCTTCTTTTAAATTCTGTTAGATTATCCTATTTATGTATTGATTATCAAATACACATGTCATGGACATGATCATAGGAAAAATTCCATATTTGTCTTTTTGTATCACTAATAACAACATAAAAACAAAAGTGTCACATTAATTATTGTATATGTAGTATTTGGTACCAATACTCATAAGTAATAACAATACCTTTAATTTTCTAAAAATGTATTGAGGGTTTGTCCACATGTTGACACAAATAATGTAATAATACATGTATCTTTACAGACTGAGGCGGATTGTTCGACTACACCAGATTGTTACTGTGTACCAATGGGAAATTGTTTTATACGTACCATATCATTTAACTTTGACAATTGTCTGCTTGCTGTGCCTCTGGAGTTTGTATCGAATGGGACATATGACCTTCAGATAACATCATATAACGCAGCTTTGTTGTCATCATATCAAAGCTTACACGTATGACAAATAGAAGTTAATACAGTACATCATATCTGAAACATGAATAAATTAGAAAACTGCCTAACGAAACATTCAGAATGGTCTATTAGTTGCAGTTTAAGAACAATTAAAAAGATATAGAGTAAATGTATATAACAGTGACTTCGGTATTTGTTATTTAGTCATTATTACATTTGCTCAAGCTGTAGTTTAACAGTAAATGATCATTGTACAAATTAATGTAACACATCATATTTAAGTACTAATCCATGTATAGGGGTCAGGCATTGTGCGGCACATTAAAGTTTTGAACTTAACCTTTTTTGCCAAGATGCCTTTATTTGGTCCTTAAAAACATCCTGGGAGGTTTTTACAAACATATGTGTAAAGTACAGAGATAATTTTTGACTGATTATAAAGACGAAAATTTGTACAATGTAACCAAATTTCAAATAATCTTATTTTTAAAAAGGCAAACCAAACACCGATATGTATTGTCAAAACATTGTGTTTTGGAGTTAGTGTTATTAATTTCCACTTTCATTAGTCTTAGATGGACTGTTACTTAAGGATGCTCACTCCTTGGGTTACAAAAGTGTCCTTTACTTTTGGAACTCTCTAAATTTATCAACCATGAAGCATTGAAAAAATACACTCACTGAATCATAATATGATTGCGTACATCTTAAATAGCCTGTTCACAAAATTTTGATGAATATCTTAATATTGAAATATAAAGCATTTGAAAGGTTATTCGTGTAAAACGACTGAGAGTCAAGTGAACTTATCTTTTGGCGCTTATATCTCAAATTCAATTCACCTTGATATTACAAAGTTGAGAACTGACCATGCTTAAGATATAACTGCTTGGATATGTTAACTCATGAAAGTAGACCTTATTTAAGGGAGACAACTCTTAAAAAAGTTAGGCGTTTGAAGCAGTCAATTTCAACATTTTTTTAAAGCATAGACATGAACAAGAATTGAAATCATCTGTGTTACTTAGAAGCGTAAAATATATATTAATGAAAATGATTAAAACAAATATACAAGTGATTTTTAAGAGTTATGTCCCTTAACCTAGGTCTACTACCTTAATTTCACATATTTGTATTCTTTTCTATTAACTCCAAATTTTACTTTTCCTTTCATTTGTATTTTATCTCCATATGTTTTCTAAGTTTTAATTGAATTTATTTTTGAATTTAACTACAAAAATAATGAAAGAATATGGATTAAATGCCCATGGCACAAGGTCTTCCCATGTACATCTTAAAACTGTATTACATTATTTATTAGAGCAAAGATAAGTAAGCTCTGTACAGCTATAGAACAACGATTTACAGCAGTATTCATACATTTCATTTCCAGTAAACCTACCTACAACAGTAGTAAAATATATGATCTAATGATATGCAGTTATCTCAGTTATAACATATTATGTATTTTGTCATCATATTTTCAGATTGGATTTGTTAGTTCATTCAATGGTATAAATGAATGTAAGTATTATGGTGATATAGCACTGTGTTGAAATGTAATTTATCAGTATTTCTTGTCTTGACTTCAATTTTTTATAAATCAATCTAGGAGATATTTGTGTATATCTATTCTAAGTCCAGACAACCTTTACAGAAACGATATACGTCTTGGTCTCCTAAAATTGTGTTGTTGAATTTTGTATTATCTTTGATACTTAGGTTCTAGGGCGCCTTCAGTATTAATAAATTATTATTTATATGAGTATATACAGTTGCAGTGACATAGAAGTAACTTTACATTTTGTTCTGTGGTTGGCCATTATATAAATAGTGAAATGATATGGGGGAATTACTCATGAGACAAATACATGGTAAAACTAGGAAAAAAACGCTTTTGTTCTTGGTTTCATACGATAAACACATTTGGAAGATAAGAACCGAAAGATGTATACAAGCCTGTAAATAGTGGCATGTGACTGTAGTTCCATTGTAGTTGTTTACTGTTACCCTGTTTTTGTAAGCTTATATAGAACCGATACTTCAGAGGATTTGAATAAAAAAAAAGCTTAGAAGAAAAGATTTGCACCAAGGAGACATTTCTTAGTTTAATCAACGTTTGATAAAATCTATATCATACAAGTTTCGAAATTAAATCTTAGGGCTTTTGTCCACCACTATAAGTTCTAGACTATACTGACTATTGAGATCTCATGAAACGTTTGTTCAGAGACTAATGCTTGTCTGTGTACATTTATTGTACGTCATTTTATATAGTCCGGTACATTTTTCAGTACTTTTATTTTGTTCATTTTTAAATGGTATTGGAATTCAGTAATATATCACCTATAAATGATAACATTTCATGATGTTCGTCATAAAACTGGAAGAAGGGAATATTTTATTATGAAAAAAGTTGCTGTAAATTATCATAGCGCTCATGTGTTTGCATAAATGCATATGTTTGTATCTCAGAATCAAGTATATTAATGTATAGTATCGTTAACTTTATTCATTGCAAAGATATATTTGTTTACACGTAGAAATTGGGATAAGCCCCGACTAGATGAATCAACGTATTTTGGTAAACTAAAAGTTATTCCCACAAAGCAAAATGTTCCTAATGTTATTCAAAATAATGTTTGAAAAAAATAGTATTAGCATTCTGTCGGACTAAACGTGATCCTAGCTACGATTTAGTTTGTACATAACATTTCTAACTTGAAGTTTCAATAGAATAAAAAAAGATAACAGGAAACACCTAGAATGGCCGAAAACACAGTCACAAACAACAAATACAGGCAAAAGACAAACGTTAACACCGATAGGGACTCGGGATAGTCGGACTAAGTACAGACACTAGCAAAACCCAAAGGGGGGGGGGGGTAAAACCGGTTTATGGGTACCAAAAACATGCTTAATAGAAGATGTTTATCCTGTCCACGAATACAGTCTCCATCCTTCGGCAGTTCACCTGGATATAAATAAACAATGAAAGGATATTGTGTAAATGTACATGAGACAACGTCTCTACAAATACATAGTATATTTAAGCAACGGAACAACGCTTGTATTGTTGTTCTTCATCTTGAAGTCACCATGAGGCCTTCTAAATGGGCTTTGCTCATACCTCATTGCAAGTTGAAAACGGCCCCTAGCACCGGTTATAGCGAAATTCTTTGCTAAATGTTGGACAACGCCACATCCATGCCCTTTCTGGTCTTGGATGCGGGATGGTAAACAAATATTAAATAAACTGGGAAAGTGACCTTACAATCACTACCATCCTTTGCACGACAAAAGCACTAGTGTCCCATCTAGTTTCCCATGATTATATCTGTTGAATGGCTTGTCAGACTCCATTGACGATAAACAGTGCTTCGTAGTTCTCGGTTGCAAAAGGCCTTTAAAAACATTCAATACACGCTTTAAGAGTAACCAATATTCAGTGCCCGTTTTTTATCGAGTATACTTACATGGTCCAATAGAACGATATAGAATGTTCATTCTTTCTTAATGCTGATCGAATTCCTTATTTTGCAGGATTATCAATTTTATTAGCTATAGCGTCTTAGCTAGGGGTTTAGAGTTTTAAGATTATATATATATCTACTTAGATTTAACAAGTGGCATACTTTTTATACCACAGCATGTACAAGTGGCATTATTAAGCAGAACATATATTACCTTATTTCAGATCCTAGTCCATCGTCCTTAACATTCGTAAACAAAACAAACAGTGCTGTAACGGTACAATGGACAAATGTTAACACTTGTTATCAGCGGTTACGATTTATTATATACCTGTATAACCCGGATAACTCTTCACGAATGTTTGACATAGACAAGGACCTCACCGTATTCACGATCAGCGAGCTTTCACCTGGGGATACATACAAACTAGAGATATTTACTGAATACGGAAACGAGACGTACGTTGGAAGAAGTCCGGTCCCTTTAAATGTTACCTTCATGACAGGTATGGTTAGATTTAATATACTTGATCAGTTTTGCTTCACTTTTAAATGAATTACGAAATTGCATTACACATACAATAATCATCATGGTTTTTCTTCAAATGGACAATAAGGCATCTGACTTTATTGCATTTGTCATAAGGAGTCTAATTAAAATCAATCAATTCAGCCATTCACAATGGAGATCTGTTTTCATTGTGTCAGTTGTGTAGCGAAAAAATACAAAACAAAAAAAAAGTTTTTCGATAGAAATGGGCGATTTGAACAGATGTTGGTTGAAACAGAGAGAGATAACATATTGAATATTAAAACGTAAATTGGTTGATGAAAAATACTATTTTTGTGCTGATCTTTTTTTTTATTTATTTTTTTTTGCCTCATTTAATTACCTGTTTCGTTGATGTTACAATTTAGTTATAAAGTGTACGATTCTGGTATCCCTAAAATGGCATGTCAAACAGTATATTAGTTATATCGGTACAAGGAGTCACTTTTGTACTTTTTACAAGTTAGGTATTATATCATGTTGTTTTTCTTACGGTCTTGATGAACTTCAAAAGTTGCTGACAACAAGCATTGCCTCAGATCACATGAAAGGATAAGCATGCACTTACAAAAACAACTTCGTTACTTACTGACAAAATTAATGCATGGACTTCATATTTCATTACGAATCAAACGTTACCATGGATACATCTTTTCACAAATTTTTACTAAATGACCAATGATACTATAACCTAAAAAGCAAAAGAGATTACATGCATGAGGAAGCTTAGAACTAAAACTGAAAGGAAAGGGATTAAATATGCATGAGACAAAGTCTGTACAAATACATGGTAGAAAAGCAATTGGACAATGCTTTTGTTTGTTGTTATTCTGGGTCTTAAATCCATCGTGATCCTTCAAAAATGAGCTTTGTTTATACCGGTTCAGGGGAATTAATTGTTAATTATCGAACAACACTAAATGATATTTTGAGCCCATAATGCGAGATTGTCAACCAAATATAAATTTAACTGTCAAAGTACGCTTAAAATCACTATCATTCGTTGCCCCGACAAAACGCTTGTGTTCAAAGCTAGCGAACAATAACATCATATTACAAACATAGGGCACTCATCAAGTATATTTCAAGAAAACTAAGCATTATGAAAAAATGAGACGTGGGCACCATAAACCATGATAAGAATTACATATGGAAATTATACAAAGATTATAGAATGCCAAAATTTGAAAGTATGTTAATATATCCATATTATAAATTATCTCAAGAGCAAATACTCCATAACTGTAATATAAAGAAAATATACATGATTTTATTCTCAAGTGGAATATCAGTCTCTTAGGCAGATGTCACCTGTCGTGATAAATGTACTGTAAATGTTAATGCAAAGTTTCTCATGATGGCCTTTTCAACAACCTTTGTCTTTTCAATGAAGATTGAATCAACACATTTAGCATTTTGATGATAGGAATCTAATTAGATAGCAATGTGTCAATACGGTTTCCTTAAACTCTAATGTGTTATTTTTTATAAAAATGAAAAAGTCGACCCTTTAAGAGCAATTTCAATTAAACGTTCTTTTAAAAGGTCTCACTCGCGCAAAGCTCTGTCCTAGCTGATTTGGGTTTGCAATCTATAGTCATTTGATCTTTATCAGATTTAGTTAATCGCTTGGTTTTTTAGCTCACCTGACCCGAAGGGTCAGTGTGAGCTATTGCCATCACTTGGCGACCGTCGTCCGTTGTCCGTCGTCCGTCCGTCCGTTAAAATTTTCACATATTCATCTTCTCCTCTGAAACCACTGAAGCAAATTAAACCAAACTTTACAGGAAACAACGGCAGTAGAATACCGAAGGAACAAAGGGGTGAAATTCACAAAAATCGAAGTCCAAAGACAGGGCAAAAACGAGAACACAGAAAAAAATGACGTTAGACACAAAAACAATGACGCCAGACAGACACAAAGCACAGAACCAGAAACCACAACATTCAGAACAAAGGCACTCACAGTGTGAACTCCAGTGAAACTGAGAGTGACATCGGGCGCTTCGGAAGGGTAAGCATGTCCTGCTCTGTTGACTGCACCCGTCACACTGTGAGTGATTCAATCCGGGAAAATGTCAAAGTCGGTAGTCAAATCCGGGAAGACGTGAATCTAGCTGAAAATGTCCACTTTCATTTGGGATACTGACACGTCAATTCTTTCAATGATGCTATGGTGACGGCCATAGAATTTCTTGAGGGATGAAATTAACAAAGGTTGAACAAATGCCTGACTAAGCAGCTTTTGGGACAGTATTTTTGCTCTGTTCAAAAAATCACTTTACAAACTACAAGCTCGACAGTAACGAATCAACTGTGAAATGTACACTCCATAGGCTGGAGAGGTAGGTATATTGCTGCTAAGAAAGGGAAAGTTCACAATGGGGAAATTAAAATAATCAAGCTTGTAATATAGCTTAGATATGATGTATAGAAGGTCCTTTACAAAGATTGCTCATTTCGTTCCGATCCAATAAAAAACATGGCCGCCGGCGCGGAACTTAGGTTTAACATTGGACCCTATGGGAAAAATCACATTTTCATCTTCTGCTCTGAAAAGGCTGAAGCAAATCGAACCAAGCTTTACAGGAGTGATGTACTTAAGGTCCTCAACAAAGATTGCTCATTTCATTCCGATCCGACGAAAAACATGGCCGCCAGCATGGAACATGGTTTAACATGGGACCCTATGGGAAAATCACATTTTCATCTACTCCTCTGAAACCACTGAAGCAAATTCAACCAAACTTTACAGGAATGATGTATGGAAGGTCCTTTACAACGATTACTCATTTTGTTCTGATCCGAAAAAAAACATGGCCGCCAGGGTGGAACTTAGGTTTAACATTGGACCCTATGGGACAAATTACCTTTTTATCTTCTGCTCCGTAAAGGTTGAAGCAAATTGAATCAAACTTTACAGGAATGATGTTCTTAAGGTCTTTAACAAAGATTGCTCATTTCGTTCCGATCCGACGAAAAACTTGGCCGCCAGCACGGAACATGGTTTAACATAGGACCCTATGGGAAAATCACATTTTCATCTACTCCTCTGAAAGCACTGAGGCAAATTCAACTAAACTTTACAGGAATGATGAATGGCAGTCCTTTACAAAGATAGCTCATTCCGTTCTGATCCTATAAAAAACATGGCCGCCAGCGCGGAACTTAGGTTTAACATTGGACCCTATTGGAAAAATCACATTTTCATCTGCTCTGAAAAGGCTGAAGCAAATTGAACCAAACTTTACAGGAATGATGTACTAAAGGTTCTTAACAAAGATTGCTCATTTCGTTCCAATCCGATGAAAACCATGGCGGCAAGCACGGAACATGGTTTAACATAGGGCCCTATGGGAAAATCACATTTTCATCTACTCCTCTGAAATAACTGAAGTAAATTCAACCAAACTTTACAGGAATGATGAATGGAAGGTCCTTTGCAACGATTGCTCATTTCGTTCTGATCCCATAAAAAACATGGCCGCCAGTGTGGAACTAAGGTTTAACATTGGACCCTATTGGAAAAATCACATTTTCATCTGCTCTGAAAAGGCTGAAGCAACTTGAACCAAACTTTACAGGAATGATGTACTAAAGGTCCTTAACAAAGATTGCTCATTTCGTTCCAATCCGATGAAAACCATGGCGGCCAGCACGGAACATGGTAATTAAGAAATGTAATCCAGACCACCTGTTTTAAGTGCCCACATCTCACTATTTTATAACGCCAAGTTTTCTTACATTCGACTTGATGAGTGCCCTGTGTTTGTCTATATGTTGTAGTTGTCCACTAGCTTAAGACACTAGTGATTTTGTCGGGCAAAGGATGACAGTGATTGTAAGAGCACTTTGCCAGTTTAATTGATGTTTGTTGACAATCCCGCACCCATGACCAAGAAAGACATGGATGTAGCGTTGCTCGACAATTAGCAAAGAATTCCGCTTACCGGTGCTAGGGGCCGTCTTGAACTTACTATGAGGTATGAGCAAAGCTCATTGTTGAAGGCCTCATGGTGACTTCAAGATGAAAAACAACAATAAAAGCGTTGTTCCTTTGCTTGTTTTTTACCATGTATTTGTAGAGACTTTGTCTCATGTGCATTTACTCCATATCCTTTTATTCACCATTAACATAGGGCCCTACGGGAAAATCACATTTTCATCTACTCCTCTGGAATAACTGAAGTAAATTCAACCAATTTTTACAGGAATGATGAATGGAAGGTCCTTTACAACGATTGCTTATTTCGTTCAGATCCTATAAAAACATGGCCGCCAGTGTGGAACTTAGGTTTAACATTGGACGCTATGGGAAAAATCACATTTTCATCTTTCCTTTGCAACTGCAGAAGCAAATTCAACTAAACTTTACAGGTAGGATGAATAGAAGGTCCTTAACAAAGATTGCCCATTTCGTTACAATCCGTTAGAAAACATTGCTGCCAGCACGGAACATAGTTTATCATTGGACCGTATGGGAAAATCACATTTTTATCTACTCTTCTGAAACCACTGAAGCAAATGCAACCTAACTTTACAGGAATGATGACTGAAGGTACTGTACAAAAAAATGCACATTTCATCTCAATCTGACGAAAAACATTGCCTCAAGTGCAGAACATAGTTTAACATCGGAGCACAGTATGAGAAAACCATCCTTTTCATCATCTTCTCTCAAAACAATTAAAGCAAATTATACTAAATGTATAGAAGGTCCTTTGCAAAAATTACTCATTTCAATAGGATCAGACAAAACACACGGGTGCTAATTGAGAACATACCTAAACACCCTAACCCCATTGATAAAAAAACATGACCATTTTTGTTTACGCATGGCATAGAAGCGTTTTGTCAGGTGAGCGATACAGGCTCAGTCTCTGAGCCTCTAGTTATTTTCTGAATACTTCACTTAAGAGACATAATTTGTCATACGCCAAAATTATGTTTACAATCACTTCGGATTTTTTTACATTTTTTAATGATGTAGTGAGGTTAACTTAATCAAATGTAGAATTTAGATTTGATACAAAAAATGAAGAGAGCATTTGTAAAAGAACACATTCAGCTAAAAATACTGAGTTTTGGACCTTGATTTCGAGATATTCAACAATTACAAAAAGGCGAGAAAAGGACCTCACTGCCTTTTACCTTACAATTACATCGACACTTTAAGGGGACAATTTAAATGCAAGGAAAATAAACAATCAGTCCAAATTTTGCAGAACGTTTTCGAATCAAGTATTGATGCTATTTATAAAAATATTGGGGTTATGGGGCAAAAAATATATGCTATTCTAAAGGGAACATTTGAAGGGGTTCCGAATATTTTACCAGTTTCAGAAACCCCACCTTACTACATCCTAAATCCATAAACTAAACGGATGCAGAGGAGGAAAATGAAATAAATTCTGACAAAATAATTCGCAAAAACCTACCCCATATATATCTCTGTGCTGTACACAATAGATTTGGTTAGAAAAACCCAAAGAAAATAAGAAATGTGGTGTTGATGTTTCAAATTATCCTTTTTTGTCTTTTATCAGGCTTTGAAAAAAGTTCATAAGTTATGTCTTACGGTTCTTAGTTTCCTTAGGTTTCTACTTTTAAAATCATATATACATACACAAAATCCAGTTTTTAATTTCATTACAAAAACTTTTAATCACAATAGTGCCGGTACCAAGTCCGTCTGTCCCGAGTTCCTATCGTTGTTTACGTTTGTGTTTTGTCTGGTATTTTTCCTGTGTATTTCTCTAACAGATTATTGCATGTAATTATCAGCAATTGTGGGTATTTCCTGTTGTCCCTTTTATTTCATGAACATTTTCGTACTTATTTCTGAATTAAATATCTTCTTGCAGGCTTCATTTGTTTGATCAGACTAAACTTGTTTTTTCAGATGAATTTACAACGAGTACAAGTAACAATTTAATCATCATCATTATTGTCGTTTCTGTAATAGTATTGCTTATAATGTTGATAATTGTTATCATAGTTGTTCGAGTGTGTTTGAAAAAGCGACTTAATCGAAAAAGATCAACATCACCAGCGTTAGAACCAGATGTTGTAAAGACTGAAAAACCTAAAATTGATATAATACCGACATTTTCCAAGGAATCAACTAGCACTATTCTTTCTGTTCCGCTAAGCCCATCTTTAGATGTAACTAATGATGGTACAGATTATCCCATATTAGAACTAAATTTACCCAAAGGACGTGCATATATGTATCCTCCTAGAAGTGCAAGACTTGAGCGCCATTAGTAGTTAAATGCTTTATATTTGTTCACAGTTATTACGAAATTACATTTATTATTTAATTTTTTTAATGTTTTAGCCTTTCTTAAATTTGATTCATGCCAAATACAAGTGCAGGTCAAATACATTAAGCAAAATTATACGCAATAAACGCTGTTAAATACACATATGTTTCAGACAATATTGAATTGTTTTATAAGGTGTAGAATATCTTGATTGAACTGTGTTAATGTTTTTGGTGTTTGCTGTTATCCTGTTTTTGTAATTTGATTTTTAAGTGCAATTAAAGACACAAATAGGATCTTGAAAGGAAAACAAGAATACAATGCAGCTGTAAAACGATTTTGTGTATCGAAGTCATTTCTAAAATTAAGTATTTTTACACCATGATCATATCTTAAATTTGTTAGATAGCCTTATGTTATTTTATTTTCTGTGCCGTGCTCATGTTATGTCTTTGTTTCTTTATTTTTCCGACGTTGGCGCTGTCTTTTGATTGTTCGTACAAGACTGACGGTTCGGTTCTCACTTACTTTAAAGCTTTTACAACGGACAATCAGTAGCGTATGCAATTAAAATTTTGTGGTTGCTCTGTTTTCATTTTGATAAGTTTTGAATGTTTTACAAAGTTGTAATTTATTTGTTGTTAACTGTGTATGAATATTTAGAAACATTTTTCAGCACCGTTTTGCTCTCACCTTCAACCTTGTTATCCTGGACATTGTATGATTGACTCGGATGACTGTAATTGTACAAACGGTTTTAGTGGAACGTCTTGTTTACAGTGTAAGTGTGTGCTTATAGAACATTTTTAAACAAAAATGAGTATTCAGAGAGGGGGAAAGGGGGTTCCAATAACAGCATAACAGCGAACTGATTTTTCAAATAACAGATAACAGGAAATTGAACATTACAATAACAGATAAAAGAGAATCAATTTTAACAAATGATACAATAACAGTTAACCCCCTTGTCCCTCTTCAGTCTATTAATTTTCTCAATGTTAAAATGTTAAATAGCATACCTATGACTATAACACTTTTGGCTTTAAAATGAACGATGAAAAACATTCTCAAGCATTTCAAATCTATTTCCTAAATAAAAATCATTTTAACCTGACAAATCCAAAATATTTTATTAATTACAAATTGTTATGATTAAATTTATGAAACTTTTTCAAGGGGATGCAATAGTGCAGAGATATTAGTAAATATTAGTAAAACGTCTTCCTTTGATGCTTCAACGTATCATACATCATATTAATCAACCAGTGGTTTAAACGATAAAACATGCTTTTATGCTTTTACATATAGTCCTATAGGAGATATTAAGGTTCAATGATAAAAAAGTCATTTTATGCCATCTCTTTTGTGCAATGTTCATTTCATTTCAGTACGAAAAACCTTTTATCCCAAAATTTGAGATTTTTTTTCCAGTTTTTGTTTTGTGACTCCATTTTTTTGTGTAGAAAAGCAACCTCGGGTGCAATCTCGGTAATGGGAAGTTGGAAAATAGAGTGAGACCTCATAATTAAATACAAGAGGGCTCTTTTTCTTTTCAGTTTGATGTAATTAACCTTTGATATGTATCGCTGTAATGTTCAATCGCTGTTTCTTTTGTCTTTATACATTCATGAGTAATGTATTGTTATAGTTTGCTTATTTATTGTTGAGTTTTGTGTTAATATTACTATAGATTTGATTATAGTTTAAAAAAATTATGTATCAATATGCTGATATTCTTTTGCAAATAAATGAAGAAAACTATTGTTGTTTGTTTTAGTTGATGCCTTGTACACACCACTAATACTGAGATACAATTCCTCCCTCTCTTTTGGAGACTCTATGACAGGATTGGATTTATACAAATACACAACAGGAACTGATCAATCGTTTGTCAATAACTTGACTTGGTCCAACCAAGAGGATTTTGACACACTGGAAATAGTTCTCGATGCCTTGTTTGATCAAACTCAGACATTTGGTATATTGCCAGACCTTCCTAATTACGTAGGCAACATTTCACTTGGTATAGTGGAAGGAATGATTCAAATTTCACATGTTTCATCAACAGGTAGGAATATAAGTAAATAGTAGTATCTCTTCTATTTATACAGAGATTTAAGCATGAGTACCTCTTTTGGACTGCTGCTGATGAGAGGTTACTCATTGAAACACGTGTACAGCATAACGAAATTTACAGTTTTTATGCATCTTCGGTATTCTTTGTTTTTTCTAACTAGTTATGATAAGTTCTGCTTTGGTGTGCACGGAGAAAACACAGGGGGAATAGTAGGAAAGAGACAACAGCAGTAGAATTCAGAAGGAACAAGGGGAGTGATGATTACAAAAATCGAAGTCCAAAGACATGGCAAAAACGGCAAAAGAGAAAAACAAAGACAAAATAAGGACGTGAGACAGCCACAATGCACGGAAATAAAAAAAAGACTACAATAAGAACTAGAGCACTCATACTGTGAACTCCAATGAAAGAAATCATCATTTGAAATTTACAGACAGTAAAACATATATTTGGTTAGATCCAGAGTTTATTACCAGACTGACAAACACCGACTTTAACGAAAACTGGACTTTTCAAAGGGAGTATGACGGGAGCCACGCGTGGAGCACATCATGCTTACCTTTCCGGAGGACCTGGTGATATCACATTGCTATTACTTTAGTTTTTATGCGTTTTTATTTTTTTTCTTTTTTTTAATTTTTTTTTTTTTGCTTACTTGCTTTATCTTGGCCATCCTGTCTTAATACACCGACAAACGACTAACGACTACCGAAGCAAGAACGAGGAAAGGGGAATTCTAAAAACAATAATCCAAAATCACTGAGACAGTATGACAGAGACAAAATAAATAAACAAAAATGAACAAGAACGCCACTTAAGCACTTGCAGAGTGAATCCCTACAAAAAATGAGGTATCATCAGGTGCTCCGGAATGGTAAGCATGATCTGCTCCACTCCTGGCCCCCGTCACACTGCTAGTGAAAAGTCCAATTATTTCGTGTTGGATATGAGTTGCCTTATTTATGGATTTTTGATTTTGGAATTTCCCCTTCCTCAATTTTGCTACCTTATTCGTTTGCCGATGTATATAAAGTATATTGCATTTTCTTTATACAGATAAAATACTAAATACCTAAGATACTGTTAATTTACTAACAGTACGTAGACTCAAAAATTTATCCAAAATGTTAGCCTTCAAACAATAAGTAATTACCAGTAGACTGACCTTTGTGATAACTATTTAACTAAACAAATGAACGCCACATCATGGTATCAAATCACAAATTACTAAAAAGTATCTTATCAACACAACGAAAGAATTCGAAATCAGCCCTTAACAATACATGTATCTAGCATTCCAGCAAAAATGTAGAGAAACAGGGTTAAGTTACAAAATAGTCTTCGAAAGTTTGATTCTTATCTCTACATAAAGACATAAATTTTCGAAGTGACAAGCATTTTATACTGCAGACAAGGTGTATTATTGGAAATTCCAGCTTTTTCCATCCTGGTTTTTATTTGTCTCAGTTGTATTTTTAATGTAATATCTTGTTTAGTTTAATGTTGATATATAGGCTACTTTTATGATTAGTTGTATTGCATATGCCAAATTTGTTTTTATCAGACTATCACTAATAACATTTTTTGATAGTACTTTTGATTCATTGAAGAATTAGAAATATATGGCTGATATTTTGGAATTATTCTTTCACAATGAATAATTCATGGTTAATTAGAACAAAATACACAGTACTGACCTGTAATCTTTAAATTTAAAAAACAAAGTAGACAGCAATGGAATGACGAAGTTGAGACACATTTTTCACTATTCATTATTAAGACAACGAACAATAACTATATCTACTTTTTGTGTCGCCTGCTGTAAACAGAATCGATACATAGGGATTACTGTCCGTCGTCTTACGTCGTCGTCGTCCTGCGTCGTCCCGACAGTTTTTGAATCCATAACTCCTTCAAAACCACTTTTCCGATTCATACCAAACTTTCAGGATATGTTGTTTAACTGGTGTAGTTGTGCACCTGATACTTAGAATTTTGATTTTGCAGATTTTAGAGGTTAACAGAGCCAAAAGGCTCATTTGTGAGTCTGTTGGTTTTGAATCCGCAACTCCTTCAAAACTGCTAGTCAGATTCTAACAAAACTTTCAGGATAAGTTGTTCACCTGATGTAGTTGTGCCCCTTATATATAGAATTTTGATTTTACAGATTTTAGAACTTCACAGAGCCAAAATTGCTCATTTGATAATCTGGTTTGTTAATCCCCCAATTCCATCACAACTATAAGTCAGATTCCAAACAAACTTGCAGAATATGTTGTTCATCTGATGTAGTTGTGCATCTGATACTTAAGATTTTGATTTTGCAGTTTTAGAGGTAAACTGAGCCAGAATAGCTCATTTGTTAATTCTGTTTGTTTATGTGGAACTTCTTCAAAACTGTAAATCATATTCCAACCAGCCTTTCAGAATACATTGATTACGTGATATAATTGCACACCCGACATTTAAAATTTTGATTTTACAGATTTAAGAGGTTCACAGAGCCAAAATAGCTCATTTGTGAATTGGGTTTTTTTAATCTTCGACTCCTTCACAACTGTCTGTCAGATTCCAACCTAATGTTCAGTAAATGTTGTATATCAGGTCTGGTTATGCACATTATATTTAGATTTTTTTTACCGATTCTAGAGGTTTGCCAAGCCACTAAGCTCATATTTTAAATCAGATTGTAAAACTGCAAGTCCTTAAAACTGTAATTCATATTCTTAACCAAATTTGCAGAATATGTTTTTCTCCTAATCTAGACATGCACATTATAAGTAAAATTTTAATTTTGCATATTTTAGAGCTTTACTGGACCAAAAATGGCTCTTCTGTAGTGCAGGCGACACAAGTGTTCCATGGAACACCCATCAATTTTTTATACCTGTCATTATTATACCAATAAATAAAAGTGACAACAAAACTCCGATTCGATGTTTACATCAAGGATGTATTCTCCTGAGGTTTCAGTCTCGTTCAGATCTCGTTTATGAATAATCCTTAAAACTTGCATATGACATTTTTTTATTAATATATATTATATAACGACCCTCCCAAATTGTGTAAAAAAATAATATGTACCTACGATCAGTAGTTTTCGAGAAATGGAAAATTCTAATTTTTGACCAAATTTGACCACTGATCTCTATCAGAATTTAGCCGATTTTGGGTTAGGGGTAATAAAAATAAATTTTCAAGAAAAATACTCATTTTATTCATATGATTTCTTTTCTAAATTCTTCAAGATATAATTGTCCAATTATTTAAACAAAAAAATGGCGAGGTTTGATATCGCAGTTTTTGGGAATTTTTGAAAAATCTAGATTTTTAGATTTTACAAAGTCTTGAATTTGACCAAAAAAATACAGCACTTTCTAACAAAACTTTCTTATATTATCAGGGACCTGTGTTTTTTATTAGTGATATTTCTTCAGACTCATGAGATCTAACAATCTGGAAACTTTGAAAGAAAACTTGATGCTAGAAATTGATATTTTAGCAAAAAATGGCCCCAAAATAGACAAAAATTGATGAAATTTGCACAAAATCTTCAAAATAAGGATTTTCAAATGACTATAGCACATAAAATGCACATGGATATATGGTTTTCTCTTCAAAAACAATTTTTCAGGTTCTTAGCATTAGAGAAATATAGGTTTCGGGAAAAACTTGATGCAGGAAAATTTTGACCCCTCAGGAGAATACATCCTAAAGATAAGTCAAAAAAGGTTCTTTAAATGTAACATATGTTTAAAGTGTCATTGAAGTCAGATATAAAAAAGAAAGGAAATGGGATAAAGGTCAAGGAGACAACATCCGATATCCACGTTAAAACGATCCAAAACAATGCATCTAGGGGTCAGCGTGCGGTCTTCAACACAGTAAGGAACCTCACACCATATAACAAGCCCTAAATTACCCCGAAAAGTAAAAAAGTTAATAAATAAATGGAAATGAACCACATCAAAAACCCGAATGTAAAGAGAACTTATTTTTTTAAAAAAACTGGGACATACCCAGGATCAACATATTCCTGACTTGGGACAGGCACAAAAATTGCGGAAAGGGGGTAGCCCCGTTTTCTTGGATCCAAACCCTCTCCCTTTGTTTGCTAAATGGCTAAAAGATAAATACACAAAAACGCTAACAGGTTTAATCAAACTAGAAAAGAATCCAACTTAGCAAAACAAGTACCTTTACAGTGCAGTAAATAAAACATGAACAAAATACAGACTGGTACTGTCCTGACAAATGCTTACAGTTACTTACAGATAGGTAGGGACATGCTTACAGTTACTGACAGATAGGTAAGGACATGCTAACAGTTACTGACAGATAGTTAAGGACATGCTAACAGTTACTGACAGTTAGGTAAGGACATACGCACAGTTACAGACAGATAGGTAAGGACATGCCTACAGTTACTGACAGATAGGTCAGGACATGCTTACAGTTACTGACAGATAGGTAAGGACATGCTTACAGTTACTGACAGATAGGTAAGGACAAGCTTACAGTTACTGACAGATAGGTAAGGACATGCTTACAGTTACTAACAGATAGGTAAGGACATAATTGCCGTTGACTGTTGATAATAATAAAATGCTGTAAATAATAATTATAATATCAAGCCTTCTTACATACGAAACTTCAGTTTAAATACCTCTAAATAGATTTCGTTTAACAACATCATCAATTATGATAGACGAACATGATATTGTGTAATGCCAACTACTGAAAATAGGAAAAATATTTACTAGAATGTCAATTGTTCCAAGAACAATTGATAGGCATTTTCCAAAGTTGCGTCATTATGTTCTTATTATTGATTGTCCTAACAAACTGGCTTATTTTTTTTTTTTCTTTTTATAAAACTATCATTTTAATCATTAACTTCATATGTATCTATTTTTGATAATTTAAACGTCAAGTGCAGTCGTTTTCTTTGACTTTGACATTAACCTCATTCAAAGGTCAAGTCCTACTTAATACTTTTTTTAATGTAAAGTCCTCTTTATCTGCAAAGAAAGCTATGAATATAACACTTACATCATTCACAAAAATTTTTTTTTGGTCTATCAACCCATAACAGTTGGTCAAAATATTATGGACCTAAAGTAAGAAATGAAAAGAGATACACGTTTTCTTTGTCACATTTAATTAGCTATCTGTAACAGCTGTAGAGCAGCTTACAATTTCTAAGACAATTCTGTTTCGAAAAACAGATCGGATTCACAGGGTCAGTGTGATCAAAACCTGACAGGGCTGATAAATAGTACCAAGTATCAAAAGAAAGTAATATTTCAATTCTCTTTTTTTTTTTTTTTTTTTTTTTTTTTTTTTTGCGGTCGTATAATGGTATGGCGTTGGTGTCGGCGTTTTTGGGCAGCATTGGTTCTAGTAGACGGATTATTATCAAATTTTAGTATGATGTTTCTTGGCACATGCGTAAACTAAGATTTCGATTATAGATTTTTGGCCCCGCCCGTTTTACAATAAAGGGCTAAAAAAGGAGAAAAATTGTTTTTTTTACATAATCGACCCTAGAAACTTTAACGTAGTATGTACAGTTCTCGAGATAAATTTGGGCAACTGTAAAAAAAAAATGTTTGTATTTTTTGTCCAATTCTGATGTGGTTTCCATTGGACTCCTTATGAAAAATTAAGATCGCGCTCAACTATTCTAGGTTTTTTGGTAACTTGTTTCTTTTCCCAAATATGAGGGCCGAATGTGGAAAAATTTATAAATTGGCAGATTACCTAAAATTTTCATTTTTCACCGGATTTTGATGGGATTATTTTGTTTTTTTTTTAATCTCTTGATATATGCTCACGGCAATATTCAACGTATTTGGTGTAGGGGGTCAAAGGGGCCATGATTGCATTTTTTATATCATGTGAAATGTCATTTTTGATGAGATTTCGATTCGATTTTTTTCTTTGGATTCCTCTTGATATAAGCTTTTAGTAGTTAAACAATGGATTTGTTGTAACTTTTATAAGGGGTCAAAGTGGTCAAAAATCGTAATTTTTCTAGATATGTGAAATTTTTATTTTGATCAAATTTCAATGAGATTTTTTCTTTGGATTCCTCTTGTTGTAAGCTTTTGTTTGTATGACAAAAGATTTACCATAGCTCTTACCCTTTCTGCACTGTTAAGGGGCAAAGGGTTCAAAATAGTTTTTTGAAAATACGTAAAAAAAATTGGACTATAATGGGATTGGTATCTCGGGATTCCTCTTATAGTAAGGTTTAAGATGCCTACTTCGACATACCTCTTATAATTTCTGATCTATATAAGGAATCAAAAGGGTAATTTAATTTTCCATAGTTTGTGTCCAGCAAATTACTGGGTCAAGCTCTTTATCATGTCCATCTAATTAATGTGTCAAGCTGTTTAGTATGTCCACGCTCATTTAAATTACACGTGTTCAAATTGCAGTGGTTGACATGCTGCTTTCGTTTCATGCTGCGCTCGGCGTAGCATAGCCCTTTATTTCGTACTAAAATTACTAATTTTGCTTTGATACTGATTATGCTACATAATTAGATAAGATTGCTGAAACATTTTATTAAAATGTCATCTAATTATCTATCACCTATGATAAACATTTCACAAAGTATATAATATAAATATAAATTTGTTAATAATTAGAATTGACAGCCATTTAAAACACATGTACATATACTTAGTAGTAACGAAAATATCAAGTAGTGTCATCATGACAAATATGATACTGCTACTGTTACAGAATTACAGAATTGATAAAAATAACTTATGAATCAGACATTTCTAATTATATTTACCCATCAAAAGCTAACATTAAATTTAAGAAAACTTAAAAAAATGGTTCATTTGAGGATTAACAATTTATGTCCTAAATATCCATCAACACCCAAAGAATTTTTTGTCCAATACACTTCATTACCTATCTCTTACGCTTAACGAATTATTTTACAAAAACAAATTATATATATATATATATATAGGGATGTTTCCACAAATAACTCCCTCCCAACATAACGTGGTGATCCAAGACGGTTAAAAACACACCTATCACCAACGATCAACAACTCTGTCAAATTTCATCGCTGTACCTCTTTCCATTAAGCCACCGCTTTAAAAAGAAGAAAACTATCTGATTTTACAAAAACAAGAAAGGTATCTTTAATTAAGTTAGAAAATTGTGTTCATTTAGATGTACAAAGATATCTATCAAAATTAAAAAATACATTTGTTTTGAACTTTTAAACATACAATTGGAAAAATCCAAAATGCCTTTGACAGGAGGTCCCAAGTAATATCTAGAATCCCCTAGGAACTATGGCATGAGTAATTGTATAAAACCTTAGAGGGTTTAGTAATTTTGTAAATAATTTGATGTCATAGGTAACAATATATAAATCAATACATGTCATAAGTAACCAAATACATCATTAAAGGTCATGATTGGGTACTTAAATCCTTTGATTTATAAACCCGTGGACGTTATGACATACTTCGTACTCTGAATTATTATATTTTTATATCTCATAATAAACCATATTAGTTTATATACGTCATGGTTATTTGTTTAAATTCAAAATGTTTAAATCTTTGAACATTATACTAGTAAATATACTAGAAATTAAGTAAAAAAATCAATGATAATAAAAATATCTTCATTATGAATAATTCAATGCATTGCTAAAAGACAGAAAATATATACTTAGATCAAAATATCTAACTAGATTGTATACCTTAAAATAAAAAAGTGATGAAATGATTTGGGTAAAGGGAAATAGAAATAAAAAAAATTGGAGAAATGTGGAAAATGATGAACAAAAATAGAGGAAGAAATTGGAGGTCTGGAAAAAAGAAAGAAAAACAACGGCAGTAGAATACCGAAGGAACAAAGCACAAGATTACACAAATCAAAGTCCAGAGACAAGGCAAAAGCAAGAACACAAAAAGACGGAAGACCAAGGGCNCCACATGCCCACAAAACACACGAACATTACATATACAACACAAAAAACTAAAGCACTAACAGTGTGAACTCTTAATAAACAACAGTGACATCAGGTGCTCCGGAAGGGTAAGCATGTCCTGCTCTGTGCACAGCACCCGTCACACTGTCAGTGGGTCAATCCAGGGTAAAGTCAAAACCGGTAATGTCAAATCCGGGAAGACGCGAATCTAACTGAACATGTCAGTTTTTATTTGTGACAGTGACATTTCATATCTATCTATGATGTCGTGGTGACGGCCATAGAATTTCTGAAGGGACGAAAGTAACAAAACCTGAACATATCCCTGACTCAGCAGTTTTTGTGACAGTGCTTTTGCTCTTTCCACAACGTCACTGTATGTACTGTACGCTCTACAGTAACGAGTTAATTGTGAAATATATACTCCATATTCTGGGGATGCAGGTATATTGCTGCAGAGATAGGGAAAGTTCACAATTGGAAAGTCAAAATCATCACGTTTGTCATATAATCTACATTTCAGACGTCCATACAATGTCAATGTATTTGTCAATGTATAACAAAAGGTCAAGGTATGAAGCAGAATCGGGTGTATCGGTTGTCTCTTTAATTTCAAGTTCATTGGGGTAGATACGATGTAAATATTCTTTAAATCTTGGGTTATTAAGAGAAAGTACATCGTCTATATATCTGAAGCTGAAATTAAAAGTCTTGGCTAGTTGTTTTTGTTTCTGTTGTATCAGCCCTTGTAAAAACTTTGCTTCATACGAAAAAAGGAAAAGGTCAGCTTAAAGTGCCGCACAATTTGTTCCCATAGGAATCCCTATTGTCTGTTGAAAAACACGGTCTCCACATTCAACAAAAATGTTGTCGATCAAAAATTCAAGCATCTCAATGACGTCATTTTCACTGTATTTCTTGTTTGACTCAGTGTGGTTCTTTACAAAATATGTTTTATCTTTTCCTATTACCAGATATGAATACCTGCGTTCTCCGTTTTCGTACAGAAACATTGATGTTTGGGGAATCGTTGGAAAGGAATAAAAAAATATGGAAATTGGAAAGGTGTACAAACATGTGGAAAATTTGAGAATAAATTCCCGTGTCTCGCCCGCCATAAAATAAGGTTTCAATGCAATCAAAACGTATAATTACAATGCTTTTGTATAAATATGAAAAAGAAAGGAAATGTGGTAAATGTCAAGAAGACAACATCCCATCTCAAAGTTAAAACGACCCAAAACAAGTCATAGGGGTCACCGTATGGTATTCAACACAGTGAGGAACCTCACACTATATAGAAAGCTCTAAATGGCCTGAAAGATAAAGAAACTAAATAAATCAATGGAAACAAACCTAATCCAATAATCCGAAAATAAAAAAAGTAATAAAATTTGTAAGGAAACAAAGACAAGCCAGTGACCAAAATAGTCCTGACTTGGTGCAGGCGCAAACATTGCAGTGGGCTTAAACACCTTTTCTTGGATCCAAACCCTCCCGCTATGTGTGGTGAATGGATAAAAGATAAATACACAAAAAGTAAAAAAGTTTCTTGATGGAAATGTCATTTTGATGACAAAAATGTTTATTGGCAGAGAGAAACTTTGAAATATAAAATGAATTTAAATGAAAAGGGTAAATGAATATTTGGTTTCATTTATAGGAATTAGTAATACTATGATGCAATGTCCATCCGTAAGTGGTACACATCCAGTTAAAGACCTGAATTGCATTATTGAAAACAGTCAAGCAAGGAAACTTTCATCTGGTGATTTGTAAGTAGTGTTGAGCTTCAAAACGTGTAGATATATCAAATATAAATATAAAAAGGGTCAAACTTTGCAAGAAATGTGATTTAATTTTATTATATCCGAAAAATCAGACTATGAACTTTTATTGCATATACTAAAAATCATATATCTAAGAGATTATTACTTAACTAAATTTACACAAAGATGAAAAAATCTTAATAGTAAATAAAGTATTCCAGTCTAAGAATAGTATTTTTCATTGTTGTCAATTATACAAACTTTGTTTTTGAGTGTCTAATTATTTTACCTGAGGTCTGTTACAGGGGCGTCAAATTTATTTTCTGTGGCCCTTTTTAAAGACAATTAGATCTAGGGTATTTAGAGGTTATAATTGTATGTTTGATTAAATATGTGTACATATTTTTACATTTTGACACAGTTCGGCAAGATTTATTACACGTTTGTTTATTTGTGTTAATACGAAAAGACTCTAGTATTTTTCAATTTACAGTTACGTCAGTATTTTGTAAAGTATATTTGTTCAAATGCTTGTTTCCATTTTCTGAATGAAGCATACACGTTATTTTGACTTGTTAAGAACATTTCACATCAAATTCAGTATTATCATTGGATTCAATAACCGTGATTTTCAGTGGTATGAGAAGTATCAATAATTTTACACAGTTTTGTAAAGTATCATACAGAAGCTTTTGAACTACTTTAATTGAAAAACGTTTGTATTTGTTCTACATAAGGCTATCACTGACATTCAACGTCACGTCAGGTGGAAACAGGGAGCTGATAAAGATAAACGATGGTGCTTTGATGAGCGTGGAATTCTACAACGGCCAGTCTATTCAAAGTTACCTGGAATTTAGATTTGACTTTGATGTACCTGTTCACTGTATACAAACTTCCTCATGTTCAGATAGTCCAATGGAATTGATGGAAGATGTAACCAAGGTATATATATCTGATTAATAGTCAGTATAAAATTAATAAAATGTTTGACACCAGCATGTGTATTTCAAATATGCATTAAAACTAGTAACCATTGAATTTTATGCATTTTAGTATCATATTAGTATAACCTCATAGGAAATAGTCAAATCATTGTTGTTGAATTCGCTGATCGTAACTTAACTGTACAGCAAATCTCAATATTATTTTTAAAAGAAATAAACCAGTTTTAGGAAAAAATAGCGAAAGTCTCGGGACAAAAGTCGCCGCAATTTACAAAATCCGAAACGAATCTAACATTCCTTAAATGCACATTCAGTTAATTCCACTTTCTGGTCCAGCCTTTTGAAAAAGAGTGGTTCTAGAGGGGCGTATAAAAAGGGGATCCGTCAATTTTGATTTTACTATGTAGTCAAATTCTGGGAGGTTCCAACCAATAAAGCAAATCAACCCCGCCCCTATCCCTTCCATGTTTAGGGCGTGGCAATCAAAAACAGTCAAGTACAAAACAATCAGATTATACCTTTCCTTAACACTTGACATCTTTATAATGGAAAGTACCTTTTAGCTTTAAATCTAAGATTAGTATGGAATTCATAACATGCAGATCATTAACAATAAAATGTCATATATAGCAAAGAGGATTCAATGTCATATGGGCACAAACTGTGCGCCTCTTTTAGCCGATCTATTTCTCCACTCATATGAAGCTGAATTCATCGCAGAGCTCTTCAAAATAAAGATAAAAAACTGGCCCAGTCCTTTAATTTCAGCTTCCGTTATATAGATGATATTTTATCACTAAAGAATCCTCGCTTTGGCGATTTTCTTCATCTTATCTATCCAAAAGAGCTAGAAATAAAGGATACTACAGATACTTCCACATCAGCCTCGTTCCTTGACCTTCGTCTTGAAATTGACAAAAGAGGTACACTACAAACTAGGTTATATGACAAACGCGATGACTTCACTTTTCCAAAAGTCACCTTCCCCTTTCTTTGTAGCAACATTCCAAAAGCACCAGCATACGGAGTTTACATCTCCCAACTCATTCGCTACTCAAGGGCCTGTGGTCGATACAGTGACTACCTTGATAGAGCTCGGTTGCTTACAAATAGGCTACTAAAGCAAGGGTATGTTGCCCATAACTTGAGGTCATCACTACAGAAGTTTTACGGTCGACATCACGATCTTGTGGACCGCTATGAGATATCTGTTTCCCAGATGACAACAGATCTTTCTCTTTGCCACTAAAGTTTGATTTTCCTCAACCGGATTTGACTTTACTCAGTCCCTTTGTGGAACGTTACGATAGTTTACATCAACACAAGGCATGAAATTTTAGAAAACACTTTGGAAATATCTTATTAACGTATATCTTTTCGGATCTAGTTTGTTCATGTGAGTAAAATGAGTAACCATACATTCGTTTGATTGATTAGAATAAAAAGTTACACCGATAAATGCTTCGGTAACGATCCCATCTACTGTCATGGAAAATAAGTTTCATCGTAAGATTTATTCCAAACAAACCAAAATAGTATGGAATATGTTTTCCAATGGAACAAATGTTACATTATTTGTTTCCGATAGAAAAACGATATATAATAATTGGTCCAAAGTGACGAAATATAATGTAAATGATTATAATAATATTGTAATACTGTATGGTATAATGTTGTTAGTTTTATTGTGTGTCAATTTATATTTCAGTCTGGAATTCGACCTTTTTGGTCCGGCTGGATGGACAGTTTGTCTGGAGTTCAAAGATACTCGTTCGAGATTTGGAAATTAGAATATATTCTAGACGACGATGGACTTCGAGAACCACTCATTACAAATTCGTCCAACCCTGAACCATTGTTTATTGCAGAAATACCTGCAAACAACCTAATATTTCCTGAATATCAACCTACAGAGCCCGGTGTTTATTCTTGTATATTAGAAATAAATGACAAAGCAAATAATTCTGAATACGTTCGACGTATTGTAATATATGATGACACGTCAGATATAACTGTCAATGTGTCACAGCGTCTTATAGTGACATCAGCTACGTCACACACGAACTACTTGTGGCAAACAAGTTATAACTCAGTCGACGTTACAAGCATAGAGTTATCATGGCAAGGATTATTTGAGAACAGTTTGCACCATCAGAGACATTTCCTGTCAAAAGTGCTGAACTATGAGCCTCGACTTAGTGATAACATACGTAGACATAATTATAAACGTATTTTATCAGTATTTGACGACAGTGAAGGCGGCAGACAAACAGATGCTATCCCTAATATAAACGGCATCATCAGCTTCCATGTTCACTACACATCAGTTGTCTCCCAGCAATCACAAATACCCTTGGATGGTTGGATTGAAGTGTTACCTATAAGCGAAAATACTTCCGTTCCTATTGCAGCAAATGATATTGCAGATGGCGTTACGTATCAAGTATGGATCAGAGCTAGTGATATTCTAAATAATAGTAAAACGGAAACAACCATCGTTCATTTTGACAAAAGTGGTCCAGAAATTATTTTAGCAAACGTTAATTACAATGCTAACGGAATTCATATGTTTACTAGCAGGTAATAATATAAAACTAGAGCTTTTTATTATTATTATTATGTTTTTTTTAGTACAACACATTACTGTAAAAGGGGAAATTTTCGCGAGGGGTTTATTTTCGCTAATTTCGCGATTGGCTCGTATTCGCGAAAATTTCCCCTCGTGTTAATTTGTTTTTATTACAAACCTAATGAAAGCTAAGTGAGAATCGCGAAAATAAATTCCCACGAATAGGTTTAGGAATCAAAATTTAAACCACCCGAAAATATCCCCCTTTACAGTATATCTTGATTAAACATCCTGTAGCATGATTAAAAAGCCAAACAATTATTACTTCATAAAACTATGCAAAAGACAAGTTTAATAATTATAAAACATAGTAATATTGTTTAAAAAAGAGATTTCAAGTTTAAAAAGTGACGGGTGCCATGCATGGAGCAAATCGTGCTTACCCTTCCGAACAACTGCTGATACCTCAATTTTTGTAGGGTTAACACTGCTAGTGCTTTAGTTCTGTGGTTTTTTTTGTTTATTTGTTTTGTCTTTGTCATGCTGTATCAATTCGTGTAAGATATGAATTGCCCTGATTTTGAATTTTTTATTTCGGAATTCCCCCTTTCCTCATTTTTGCGTCGATATTCGTTTGCCAATGTATTGTATATTGTATTTATATTTTTTTAAGGTTTATGATAATTGTAAAAGATGCTCACAGTGGTCTACTGAATACAACAGTCCAATTAATTTTAAATAGTACTAATGAGATCAGATTCCAAACATATATAACTAATTATACCTTGGTAAGTAAATAACAGGCATATGTAGTTCTATATATATGTATATTTCTGTACTTAATACCATTTTTTTTTTCATTTGAACTTTCGGGATGGTCTCTTTCTCTGTCTTGATATACACAGACAAACGCATTGCTTGGGTGATTTTTACAAGTCAAATTTATCAATAGGATGCAATTGTCATAAATAACAACGGCAATTCAATAGCGAAAGAACAAAAAACAAGATTACATAAATCAAAGTCCAGAGATAAGGCAAAAGCAAGAACATCAGAAGAAGGAAGGCCAAAGACGCTACACAACCACAAAACAAAAACATTACAAATACAACAGTACAAACTAAAGCATTAACAATTTGAACTCTCAAAAGGATAAAAAGTGACATCAGATGCTCTGAAAGGGTAAGCATGTCCTGCTCTGTATACAGCATCCGTCACACTGTCAGTGGGTCAATCCAGGGCAAAGCCACAATCGGTAACATCAAATCCAGGAAGAAGTAATCTATCTGAAAATGTCAGTTTTCATTTATGACACCGACAACTCATATCTATCTATGATGTCGTGGTGACGGCCATAGATCTTCTGAAGGCTCGGTAGCAACAACTACTGAACATAGCCCTGACACAGCAGTTTTTGCGACAGTGCCCCTGCTCTTTCCACAAAGTCACCGTGATAACCACAAGCCCTACAGTAACGAACTAATAGGGTCTGTAAGTCTCGTCATGTGACTCACGAGAATCCACGGTAAACCAGCAATTCGAAAACTTTTTCCGCCTAAACATGACGTCTGAGGATTATGACGTTCAAATTTTTGTTTGAAACGTCATATATCTTTGTTTAAATGTAACTTCCGGGTACAGGTTTTGGTCCCGGAAGTACCAAAACTGTACGAGACTTACAGGCCCTATTGTGAAACAATCACCCCATATGCAAGGGAGGTAGGAACATTGCTGTTGAGAAAGGGAAAGTTGACAATTGGGAAAAATCAATTTGTCATATTACCTAGTTATAAAAGTCAAAAGATAAATTCCCCGTTTCCCTTCTTTTTTTCTATGTCATTAATGAAATTGTGATAATATTACATTTAATCATAATTATTGAGATTAAATATAAAACAAACAAATTTAATCAAATGTAAGTCATTTTACAATGACTTTGTCCAGTGTGCCCTGTTTGCACTAGCAGCAATAATACATAAATAGGTCACACTATTTAATTGAGTCGGGACTTTCAACGAAAATATAGGAATGGGTATAGTTGTCCAATATATTGAATATATGAATCGGAGTGATTTGAACATTAAATCCATATCTCTGTAACAAAACTAAATAAGTTGAGACCCCCACCTACCCCGGAACCATTTTGAAAACCAGCTAGATAAATTTATGATGGTCATTATCCTTGTGTATTTGTAAGCGTGATTTCATCTCTGGTGTATATTATAAGGAGTGTGTTAATAGACCTTTTCACGATAACTGCTTTCCTACGATTTTGAGTGGAAAAATGATAAACGTTCCCGCAAAACGACGTCGTGGGACAATTAGTCAATTCCCTATTGTATGTGTTCTGGGGTTACTGCTTGTGGCGAAATAAAACACTGTTATACATATATATTATTTTAATAAGACAATATATATACCTCAAAGGTTATTCGCAGCTTTTTCGATTACTTGATTATATTTCTCAAGAACATACATTTCAGTGGCATGTGCACAATATATTTATGGCATCGACGTGAGATTCCGGAAATATTTCCTCTGTTATTGTTGTGTTAGGAACTTAATACAATAGTTGTGTTTTGTTAAACAGAGGAAAGGGAAATCAATGCTTGCAGTTACATGCCTCAATCTCTCAGGGAACTGCACAAGAAAAAAAAACAATAAAAAGGCAGAAGACAATCGTAGACAACGATAGGAACTCGGTATGTCTGGACTTGGTACCGGCACAAGCAATAGCTAGCGGAAGAATTTACCGTTTTGTTGCTACCCTAACCTCCCCTTTTTCTATCTTGTCTCCCTATAGTATAATAAAAATACAGATAAATGACAATACAGGTAGACTAGTACCACAATCGTGAGAGAATCTTAATGAAATATTTATTTGTACTTTTGAGAACAGGATAATTGATAAAGAACATTGAAAATGTGTGAATTAAACCCATACAGCGTTAACAATTCTTATCAGAGAACTTAAAGTCTTGAAATTAAATAACTGTTTTGAATAACTATTTGAAAATTCTCTTAGTTTCCGTATGTTTAAGGGTTATTTTCGGGAATGGTAAGGCAGTCAACAGTCAACTCTCAACAATATCAGTAAGAGTAGAATGAATCTATTGAGCACAGTATTTTCAAATAGTCTATAAAAGTAAAGAAAGCAATAAATACTAACTAAACCAGAAATTTGGCAAGGACAACCACAAACTGTTTCAAATGATATGTATTTAATATGTTTAATAGTAAAACAATGTTTAAAATAATACATATATATTGTAAATGATATTGGTAAGACGATTTGATAATTGATTGTTTTGTAGACTTCTGAAGAATGCTCCCAGACATCAGATTGTTATTGTGTCCATATGGGAGATTGTTTTATTGTTTTGTAGACGTCTGCAGAATGCTCGCAGACATCAGATTATTATTGTGTCCCTACGGGAGATTGCTTTATTGTTTTGTAGACTTCTGCAGAATGCTTGTAGACATCAGATTGTTATTGTGTCCCTATGGGAGATTGTTTTATTGTTTTGTAGACTTCTGCAGAATGCTCGCAGACATCAGATTGTTACTGTGTCCCTATGGGAGATTGTTTTATTGTTTTGTAGACTTCTACAGAATGCTCGCAGACATCAGATTGTCATTGTGTCCCTAAGGGAGATAGCTTTATTTTATTGTAGACTTCTGCAGAATGCTCGCAGACATCAGATTGTTATTGTGTCCCTATGGGAGATTGTGTTATAGTTTTGTAGACTTCTGCAGAATGCTCGCAGACATCAGATTGTTATTGTGTCCCTATGGGAGATTGTTTTATTGTTTTGTAGACTTCTGCAGAATGATCAAAGACATCAGATTGTTATTGTGTTCATATGGGAGATTGTTTTATTGTTTTGTAGACTTCAGAAGAATGCTCGCAGACATCAAATTGTTATTGTGTCTCTATGGAAGATTGCCTTATTGTATTGAAGATTTCTGCAGCATGATCGCAGACATCAGATTGTTATTGTGTCCCTATGGGAGATTGTTTTTTTTTGTAGACTTCTGAAGAATGCTCAAAGACATCAGATTGTTATTGTGTCCCTATGGGAGATTGTTTTATTGTTTTGGAAACTTCAGAAGAATGCTCGCAGACATCAAATTGTTATTGTGTCCATATGGGAGATTGTTTTATTGTTTTGTAGTCTTCAGAAGAATGCTCGCAGACATCAGATTGTTATTGTGTCCCTATGGGAGATTGTTTTATTGTAATGTAGACTTCAGAAGAATGCTTGCAGACATCAGATTGTTATTGTGTCCATATGGGAGATTGCCTTTTTGTATTGTAGACTTCTGCAGAATGCTCGCAGACATCAGATTGTTATTGTGTCCCTATGGGAGATTGTTTTATTGTTTTGTAGACTTCTGCAGAATGCTCGCAGACATCAGATTGTTATTGTGTCCCTATGGAAGATTGTTTTATTGTTTTGTAGACTTCTGCAGAATGCTCGCAGACATCAGATTGGTATTGTGTCCCTATGGGAGATTGTTTTATTGTTTTGTAGACTTCTGCAGAATGTCCGAAGACATCGGATTGTTATTGTGTCCCTATGGGAGATTGTTTTATTGTTTCATAGACTTCGGAATAATGCTCAAAGACATCAAATTGTTATCGTGTCCCTATGGGAGATTGTTTTTTTTTTTTTTTTTTTTTTTTTTTTGGAGACTTCTGCAGAAAAGTAAAAGACATCAGATTGCTATTGTGTCCCTATGGGAGATTGTTTTATTGTTTTGTAGACTTCAGAAGAATGCTCACAGACATCAGATTGTTATTGTGTCCCTATGGGAGATTGTTTTATTAAAACCTCTGTGATTGATGTTAATACGTGTTTACTTGGTGTTCAGCAAGATCTTATCGCCAGTGGAAGCTACATTCTGAAAATTACATCTACAAATGTGGCTAAACTAGTTACAACCTCTGAAACAGAGGTAAGAAGAAATAGGCTTTGTGCTTTATTTATGCTTTATCCATATTTCGATAAAGGGCATACAGGCTTGAAAATCACTAGTCAACACCAATTACACTATAAATGCAAAACAAATGTACGTGACAAAAATGCTGAAGTGGTTTATGTGAACATTTCAACATATAACTGTATATTTACTATTTACAATTGATGTCTTCCTTTGACTCTGTTCCATGATAACCTTATAAACGCTTTAATGCTATGTTATATTGTAACATATCTGATGTTTATAGTTCAGTAAATCGTTTCTTTTTTTTCTACGGCAATTATATACCTTCTTCTCCTGTACAATTGCACTTAAGGATATACAGAAAACATGATGGAAATCATATTTATTTTGATTTGATATGAATAGCATTCTCTGATAATAGTTTTATTCTGTTTCAGTTAAAAATTACAGACTTCATTGGAATAAATGACTGTAAGTGTTACACTCCTTAGATTTTTTTTTCAAAATATGGATCAAAAAATTAAACCTTCTTATTTATCATATTATACAAAGGCAATAGGGATGTCGAAGTGACAAAGAAGTGGTACTTACAAAAATTGAAGTCAAAAGACTTGGCTAATATGATAACAAAGATAACAAAGACGTTAGACAAATACAAAGCAAGAAATGAAAAACACAATATTCAAAACAAAGACACTCACAGTGTAAACTCCAATAAAACTGAGAGTGACATCATGTGCTCCGGAAGGGTCAGCATGTCCTGCTCTGTTTAAAGCATCTGTCACACGTGTTACTTCTGTAAGCCTGAGACAGTACAAAGGTTTACTTTTGGAAAGTTTTTGTAATCGCTTTAGTATTCAAACATGTACAAGGACAGATCGGCATATGATATAACTTTAACTCAATACGGAAGTTACTGCGAATTTATTTTCTGCATATGCGCATTCCGACAACTTATGTCTCTTCAATGCAGATAAAATCTAAAGTTTGGAAGACCATTAACTCAAAAATGATCAAAAACTGATCGAGAACAAATAGCCAATATGATCTAAATGTAAAGTCAAAATCAGTTAAGGACAGAGCTTTGCATGTTGGAGATACGCCCTAGTTTTCAACAAAATTTAGAAAAATTTAGATATTGCAAGCTTCCAAATAGAATCGGCTTTCGGGTCAGCACCGAAGTACTGACTACTGGGATAGTGAGTACCGTCGGAGACTAACAGTCCACCAGCAGAGGCATCAACCCAGTGGAAACAAATAGCTCACACTATGAGTGCCTTAGTTCTTAATGTTATCTTTTTATTTCCGTGCATTGTAGCTGTCTCACGTCCTTGTTTTGTCTTTGTTTTTATCTGTTACCGTTTCTGCCATGTCTTTGGACTTCGATTTTTGTAGTCATCGCTTCCCTTGTTCCTTCGGTATTCTACTGCCGTTGTTTCAAAGCGAAGTAACTGTGAATTTATTTTCTGCATATGCGAATATGTTTTATTTGTTGATGCATCTAACTATTCTATAATTGATCTGTATCCGTTTTTAGACAGACAATTCGGTTGCACTTGGGTAAGTTGCAACTTTTACAACTTTTTTTTTC
The DNA here is from genome assembly GCA_002080025.1 of Modiolus philippinarum. Taxonomy (NCBI): domain Eukaryota; kingdom Metazoa; phylum Mollusca; class Bivalvia; order Mytilida; family Modiolidae; genus Modiolus; species Modiolus philippinarum. Next base: position 120,691 of record MJUU01043269.1, read on the forward strand.
ATTTGTGTTTTTTGCTTTTTTTTTGGTCAAACATTTTAATAGGTAATCTGTCGCAATAATTTCATAAATTTAGGAACTGCTCATATTTATATTGCAGATTCAAGCCCAAGTAATGTAGCCGTGGTCAATAAAACTAATAGTGAAGTAACTATTCAATGGAGCAGTATTTCAACTTGTTATAAAAAGGTGCGCTTTGTAATTTTTCTACATCATCCGGACAACTCTACAGCTAAGTTTGACATTGATACAGACATTGATGTGTTGACGTTTACTGGACTGACACCAGGGGAAACGTATAACATAGACTTGTATACAGAATATGGAAATGATACAGACTTTGTCAGAAGTTTAGAGCCTAGTCAATTAACAGTTACAACAGGTAATACTGCTCATTCTCTTTATTTTGCTGTAATTCAACATCATAAAACTAATATAGTATTGACCGGATATTAAATATTTTTCCATTATTTTTATCGGGTCTTTCATTGCTAACTTTGGATGATTTATTTTGTCAAACTGCATTTATAAAATGAAAATATACGAGGTAACAGAATATGACATCTTTTCTATTTTAATATGAATATGTTATCGGGCTCTTGACAACTATGTATCGTAAAATATCATCCCGTGAGCCAGAATATGAAGCACAGAGGCGAGTGAGTGTAGCGAACGAGCTCCAAGCTTTATATTCTGGCGAGCGGAATGATATTTAACAATACTTCAGCTGTCAAAAGCCCGATAACTTGTTTGTCATCCTTTATTTTGTATTTTAGATTTGCACATTTTAAACTGAGGTATCAAATTCTACTAAAGTCACGCGGGAAATTCAACATGCAAGTCATTCTCGCCTTTTCAACAATTTTTACCTGCATAAAACATGTTTTGTAGTTTTTAATCATTTCATCACACAACGTTTTGTAAACGGATGAATATTTCAATCGAAATACTCTAAATCGTGCCGATTTTGAATGTTGCAGCAACTTTTGTTTTGGTTGTTACGTTATTCTATCGTTCCTTAGAGCTTTTATGACGTCATAATATGAAAACATTGAAGCTCTGCAGGATATATTAGTGACCTAGTTTCTGCAGTTTTTCTGACGTCTAATATATCTATTTGTGTTATTATGACTTTACTTTTAATACCTAATCAGAAAGAGAAAATGTAATAGATATAAAATTCAATAGTAATAAATAACAAGACAAAAATTGAATTATAACACAGCACCTTCAACATGAGAGACTTATTTGGGTTTGCACTCACACATCTATAACAATTCGTTTGATGTATATCATCTTGTTTATGTTGTTTTGTTTTAGCCTCATTTTGTTCCCATCTACGCCCATGTTTTCCTGGTCATTGTAAGACTGATATAGATGATTGTATATGTACAAATGATTTTACCGGGGACAGTTGTCAGAATTGTAAGTGTTTCTATTAAGTATTTCTAACTTATTTTACATGAAAAATTCTTGTTAGACTGCAAGCTAAAACATTCAAGTATATGTTCCTACATTCTTTAAAAGCTGTACAGAAAGCAAAACACCGATTACTGAAACTTGACTGGTTAATATGTCATGCAACATGTTGCCATCAACTGGTCTTATTTGTTCCCAAAAGTCCCGCCTATACTTTGTTAAAGTCTATGTTCCATATAATTGTTGCACTATACACACAATGATTGTTTGTATTAAGTGTAGACTAATCACCCCAAGCTATTACTGTTTCTAATTACCTTCAAATCATTTATTTTAGAATCAAGCTATCATACAAACATAATGAATAAAAAAAGTACCAAAGTTACTGTAAATTTTGTTTCCGTATATGGACATTTCTACAAGTTATGTCTCTTCAGTGCATAACAATTCAGAACATGTGGAAATTCATAAGCCGCATATGTAAAGGCTGATAGAGAGCAAATACCCTATAGGATCTAACCAGCAAAGCCAAAGTCAGCAACGACAAAGCTATGTAAGACGGAGTTACTCGTTAGTTTTAAACAAAATTTTCTTTAATTTACATATTGCGAGTTTCAAAACAAAAACGGTTATCGGGTCAACACCGAAGTACTGGCTACTGGGTTGGTGAATAGCCTAGGGGATTAACAGTCCACCAGTAGAGACGTCGGCCCAATGGTAATAAATAAAAAGTTTAGAAGTTACTGTGAATTTAGTTTCTGCATATCCGCATTTCGACAAGTTATGTCTGTTCAGTGCAGATCAAATCAAAACATTATGTGAAATGCTGATAGAGAACAATAACTTTTAGGATCTAAACAGTAAAACCTATTAGATCTTAAATCGAAAAATCGATTTCGAAAGCATTTTAAGCAGTGAAATAGGAACCAGATATCTACTAACCTAATTTTACTGATTTCCACATATATTTTGAATGCAATGTTGTTTTTTTTAAATAAAAATGCCTTATGCCGCATGTACGAGCTATATTTTATATAGGCCTTGAGTTTTTTCATGAAATAAAAAAATGTTAGCTTCTTCCTTTAAACAAAAACCCCAACAATTTACCTTTTCTTATTAGCTTTGTATTAAATTTTGTCCATTACTCATTTCAGTTGACATGAGATATTTACCAGTTTTGAAACAAAGTAATTCAACATTATCATACAAAGAAGCCAACAGGGATGTATACTTCTACACAGCCAGTTCAACTTCAAATATTACTTGGTCCAATCAGGAAGACTTTAGTATGCTAGAATTTTTTGTAGCAGCTTCTTTTGATACCAATGAAACTATTGGTTTGATACCAGATTATCCAAATTATATCAGAGACGTTCAGTTCGGAGTAGTCGAAGGATTGGTTGTATTCAACCATACATCACAAAGCGCAGGTAATCACAGAAGAAATATTAGCAACCGTCAGCAATACTTTAATCTATATTTCATATTCAACAAATACTGAAGCCCAAATATATCTGTTTGTCGCAGATTTGGGTTTTTTGGCCCTATGGCAGAATCAGGGGTATTTTACTAATTTGCATAGCGGCCATGTTGTAACTCTCGCTTGTCGGCCATGTTTTGTTGAAATGCATAGGGAAGATATTGAAATTTTGCAAAATAATCTAATAATGCACTTCAGAACATATTTGTTCGCATCTAGCATGATTCTTCACATTATTTACATCTATTCTATACATAAATATTTATCAGTAATAATGAAAATTTCCGGCCGATTGGGATTGAAATTCGAAGCGAGATCATGCCTTTTTGACTGTAGAAGCCATTGTAAAACTGTCGAGTAAGCTTTCATTGACAGAAAAATACATATCAAAGATAAATATGTAGCAAATCTGTCCGCATATGAAAATGAAATATAATTCACATAGATTCATAAATAGTTTTCCCTTTTAAACTTACTTTGTGAAAATTTGCGGCCAAATCAAATTGAAAATGTGTAATTCCAAGCTTTCCATCGACGAGAAATCCTTCTACAGACTGATTATAACCACAATTTCTATGTTTTAAAATTCCCACAAGAAAAACTTTTCATTACGGAAGATAACACTAATACAGTACTTTTAGAAAAAAGACGGAGGTAGTATGAACATAATCCGGAAAACTGAGATCTACTTTCAAAGTTAAACTTTAATAAAGGGAAGTAATTCACCAAGAAAAGGGGCGTTGTCATGTGATTTTATCTCATGAATAAAATACCCCCGATTCTTCCTTATGCACTTACTAACTAACTAACTAAAGTAAATTGGAAAGTGTATTTTATCCATAAAATGTTTTAAAATAATTGCATCTTTATCTTTTTTGTTATTTCAATACAAGAACATCAACACAATCCTATATAGCATAAAGGTACCATGCCTAACCTTTTTATTTGTAGCTTGTCGTTATTTCAGTATATGCATTGATTTTTTTTTAGATTATTTTATTCAATGTAAAGTGTCGTTTTGACTTTTGCTCGTATTCCGTCTTTGTTAAGTCCTTCGTTCAATCGTTCCTATGATAATGCTTCGGTTAGATATACAAGTCATATTATCAACCGACATGTTTATGCTTGAGGTATTTTGCACTGCAATCTGCACAGCACAAATTCAGGGCAGTTTTGTATCTTTTTAATGAATTACACCAGAGTTAACAAATCAGTCTGATAGACTCTTGGTTGAAGAGTTTCCATTAGCCAAACTATCTAAATATTTTCGCTCACAAACTAGCAACAAAGTACAGCGTCTTTCCTATTATATAGTTTATAGATTTTCTCAAACTGGCATACTATTTGTAACGCAAAACCATATACATGAAAGTTGGTGCAATATTTTCTTTATGTCTTGCGCTAGCTCTATATTATGGCATGATGGAATGGCAATATTATATTTTATCGGTTATTTGTATGAGTTTCCTTTGATCTCACGAAGCAAATATTTTTCAGTATTTGCTACTGTCCGAATACGAAAAAATATTGGCAAAAAGTATCTTAGGCCACGCCTACTTTGTCAATCAGAATCAATGAAACGAAGAAATATACATCAATAGAGACTCTTACCGGATTGTACAAATTCTTTTACTTATCAATACTAGTCA